>JAVYIG010000253.1:575000-713754 GCA_035222895.1 Strongylocentrotus droebachiensis | reverse complement strand
GCAATCTCTTCGAATTTTTGATGCTTCCACTCCTCAAAGGAGAGAACAAGAAAGGCAAGATACACAAGAGTTTCATCGACGAATTATTGAAAACAGAAACAAGAGAACCCCGAGGAATGTGAAAGCACAAGAGAGTGGACAGTCTAAAGTAAAATCTGAACCCAACGGGAACTGTTTCAAATAGCGAAATGGGGCGAAATCAACCCCAAGTTGTGGTAAGTATTTTATATAACTTGTTTGTGCCGTCGTGCACGTATTCCGGTGCAACCCGGTCGCCGTATACCCCCGTTATTTTCGGTGCGGAATTGACACACTGCAGTGTATCACCATGGATCATGTTGTTTTGGACCATTTAGTTCGGGACGGCGTCCCTCTTTCTAATGAAAAATTATGCTTTTCTATTCGCTTTTTCATATAATTTGACCATATGTGGGCCCTTCCTGTCTTTTCACTTGTTCGTAATAATGTATGTACACTTTATTAAACATTCAATTCAATCTCTTAACTTAACTGTCATGATCTATAACTTCGTCCTAGTTTTTCAATTGTAGAGCAGCCCGCAATCGGCGGTCTTGTTGACTTTGTTATAGTTTGAGCGTTCGCAGCCATTGTAGTATGATTGTGCACGGTTTGAAGGCTGGGGTGAAGGGTTGGCCAGCTCACAGCTGATTGATCAATACACCATTGAAATGTGCGTTGCTAGTTTGGCTTCAAATTAACACAGTGAAGAATGTGGCTATGTACATGTAGCTTAGCATAGCTGGTATCACTATCAGTATTTATCTCTACAATATTAAAAGTGCATCTTTCTGTGAGCTCACTGAATTAACAGTTCGAGAATGATGACATGATCCTTGATTATTTTGTCTATTCAGTTGCAGTTGTCTGTCTCCCATTCTCTCAGACTAGAGGCAGAGCCAGTACTCAGTTGGCCTATAATTCTTTGTTAAAGTTTATGAGTTAATGCCCATCTGGCTTAAAACAGACAAACTGTACTTTTTACATGTCACAAAGGGAAATCTTTCCAAAGATTGTCATCAATTGCCACCTCTTTATATTAAACTTTATAAGTATAATGTCCACCAGGCCTGTTGTACATGTACGTCCATCAAGAAAAAAATATAGACTATTTTACAGAATCTGTCGATTAAGGTCATCTATTTAAAAAGTAGCTACTGTTCCCCCTCATTAATATCAGAATCTCAGACTGGTATCCAGACAGCACTAACGTTTAGAGATGGTGTTGCTTCCGTGCAATGTGCATTTTAAATTGATGCATGGCTCTTTTGGAGGCATACATTTAGTCCCAAGGTTTGTGTAGAGTTCAGGTTTTTGACGCCTGGCGGGAGATTGTGCCAGCCTCTTATTGTGTTTGGTATGAAGCTGTTCGGGTAATGCCTTTGTTTGTACTTCAGATGGTTATTTATAGACAGGGTTTTAATTGCACTTTTATAATTGTGATGGTTAAAAATGCAGAAATCTATCTAGGTTTTGTTATATTAAATCCTTAGATGATGTGTTACTGTTAGTTCCTGCAAATGGAATCTTGAATGGGATATTCGCAAATTGATTGAAAATTCCCAAATAATTTATTTCTTTTATGGTACAGAGCATGGCATTATATTTACAAATATGTAGCAGTTACATTGTAGTACGTGTAGAAAAAGTAGATCACCCAACTGGCTCGAGTATTATAATTTACATGTACAGTGTAGGCCTGCAATCTAGATAGCAGTAGAACAGGCAGTTACAATACACATGTTTATCATTGGAAGGCTTACAAATACCTTATTAAAGAGAGCATTGAAGAAAATCAAAAAATCTCTAGCTAACATACCACGATACAAATGTCCAAATATTGATATACTGCTGTGTTAAAAGTTGAACGATAACAAGCCACACAACAGTACATGTAATCGCATTTACCATGTAAATGTTGTTCATTTTGGCTGGTCACCTTCCAATAGCAAAGGAGGTTGTGCCTAAGCCCTAAATCTCTTGTTTCCTTTTTTTTCTTCTCTCTTCATTAATTTTTCCAATCAGAATACCAGGGTTCCACAGAGACCTCACATACATTTTAGAAGGGGATCCGGAATGAACTTGTTACAGTCTGTAACTCTGTATGCATATGTGCCCCGTCTTAAAACTGAGGCATATGGGGTCCAGGCAGGGTTTTGGTTCCCATTTCTTCCACGCACTTGTTGGTGTCGAGTCTGGAAAATACTTTGGCAATGAGGAGGCGTGATAGCTCAGTTGATAGAGCAGTGGTCTCGTAATCTGGCGACCCAGGTTCAACACCAAGGCGATGCGCTAGTGCCCTTTGGTAAGGCATTAATCCTCATTACCAGGTCTCTCAGAGAGGACCTAAAGCCGTCTGGTTGCTTCCTAACAAGCATTTATGCTTTCTTAGCAGTCAGGTAAAATAACCACCACTACACCACTTACATGATTTCCTCTGAATGATGTAACCCGTCCTTGTCATTGCCTAGGTCATTGCTTACATAAGATGAACCAGAGGTTACCATCTGACCACTAAATCAACCCACAGCTTTATACAGATCATTATAATTTGGAAAGGGGCATTTCAGCCATTCATACATGAAGGCCTGTGTACAGGTCTAAGTTAAATTCTCACAGATGTGCTGGACGTCATGAAAACTGAACGTCAACAATTGAATGCCCCAGTCAGTGCAGACAAGACAGCAATCAGAAGCAAACTTGATTCTTTGGAATTACATTGTAATTTGGAGCTAATAAGTTGACAATTTTGGATCCTATGACTACCTTAAAGAAGCTCTGATGTGAATAACAGACTTGTTGTCATAATTTAGTTTTATGGGCGTGTATCATTCAGTTGTGAATATTTACGCCCAAAAGTCCTTGTTAGTGTTAGATTGCGGTCCAGCACAGTAGAAAAATTACAAAAATAAAACAAGCATTGGGTTTACGTACATTACAATGCATCATATCAGTAATATGCTGTGGATTATATAATGGGATACCAATTTCAAAATAGGGATCAAATAGGTGAATGGTATTGTGAGATGAAACTAGATGAAGCAGTATAATTTCTTCAGAATCATTAAATCTTTGTTTTTGTTTCCAATGATTCAAATGTTGAAGGCTTTCAAGGTGGCACTTTTTGGTATTTACAATCATAAATGAGATAGAGGGTGAATAGAAAGCCTTTAAATCTGTAAGGAAAATCACCACAATTCAATGTTTTCCAAAAAGAGAGGGAGAGAAGAAAGAGGGAACAAAAATCAAACATAATATACTCATGCATGTACATACTAGTATTGCAATGGTGGCTGTGGAAAAAAAGTTTGGCAGAACTCCAAAACATTTTACTTTGATGAAATGGTAAAGCTCTGAGTTCAGTAAGGGAAAGGGCTCCCTCTTTTGACGCACAGTCAATCTGAGATGAAGAGCACTGTACTGAACTTCCATAAAGTTCTGTGCACCAATTCATCAACACGGGCCAATGAGAAGTGAGTCAGTGTACTGGTTCTCGTGCGTGACTAACGGTGCATGGCATTGCCTTTCAAATCTTGTTGACTGGTCTAGGACTGGTTCATTGTGTGACCGTATGTAGACTCTATGTAGCTCTCTTACAGGGTTTTGTTGAGTCCTGACTTTAGTTCAGAGCTGCTTAGGGTATGAGTAATCCTCCTAAACAAGAGCTGTTCCATGTATCTTGGAGCGTATAGTGTGCACTGTTACACTGACTCACATGTACAGGTTGTACATACAATGATCTATTTTGGTCAACATGAAGAAGTACTACATATATCTCTGCTGTACATGTACACATGAACTTCATTACATGCTTTTGCAATCTACATTCTGGAATTATTATGAATTGTATAATGTTATACTGTTACACTGACTAACATGTACATGTACATACAATGATCTATTTTGATCAACATTAAGAGCCACTGTTTTTGCTGTACACATGAACTTCAGTACATGTTTTCATAGTCCACATTGTGGAATTAGTATGAATGTCATTGTCTCTAAAACAATGTGGGCTGATTCAAAATTCACATACAGTTTGTATTGTGTGACTCCTACACATATGGCTGAGGTACACATGTGTTCTGTTTCTCTGTACGTCATACAAAAGAATTAAATGTAAATGTATGCATATTCCACAACTAAATACATAATCCAATATGAAATGAATCATACCATGATTTCATGAATGTCATTTGAAAGAAATAGGGAAATAGATAATACTTTTTTTTAATTTACCACTTACATGTAGGGCAAAAAGAATAATTAGCATTGTTGACCCAGTACTCGTGCATTGGAAGCAATGGACAGAAATCAAACTTTGGGGGACTATGTAATTTGTTTCATTCCAACTTACGTGTACTTACCGTTACTAGTAGAACTGAAGATTATTTGTATCAGGAAATCCAACCTTATCAGCAAACATTGCTAAAAGAAAGCAGAAAAATCAGAGAAGCAAACCAGCGAAAGTTTGAATGAAATTGACAAAGACTAAGAAGGAAAGTTATGATTTTTTAAAAGTTGTAATGATGTAATCACTAATTCACTATATGTACATGTACATGTACAGTATGTGAACTTCAAATTGGCTGAATCGGTACTGTCACTGTGATGTAGTGCTGGACAACTTTTTGTGCCAGCACACAAAGTAACTAAAAGAACTTTTTTCTCTAAAAATATATGACCAGGGAGGGTTTTTTTTCTCTTTAGATGACCTACAATTGTACACTCTCCATAATGTATTTTGAGTAGTGTCCCAACTTCCCAAGGGAGAAAGCCGTTTGGAGGAAAACAGAAATTAATGATATTCTTTAGTTGTCTGTTGTAACTACGTCACAATCCACTGGCAAAGTTAACAATTTGAGATTTGCCATATTTATAGTGATCTCATATTTCAAAAATCTCTTTATTACGAAACTCACTGACTGTACTACAGAGACATTCGGGGCATGAAACTATTGCAAATCTGGGAATTTCATGCACACCAAAGTTTCCATGTAGGTTTTTGTTGCATAAAGTGTTATAATGGAAAATTAAGAAAACCAAAAAAAAAGATGAGGAAAAACTTGGGACTTACTTGTAAGGAGAAGAATATATGTTGGAAAAAAACTAACGAGCAAATGTTTTGGTCAAGTATATACTGGTAGCTAACTAGCTAAATTGGTATATCTTATTGTTCATGAATCTTATTTCATATACCAACAGGAGGATTGTTCAAGTGTTACTTCTATTGTACAGAAACTGCATTACGAATTAAAGTGTACATTTACCCTTTCTCTTTAAATTTACTGGGATATTATGCACGTTGGCTGTCTCTAGTCAACATGTACATGTTGTACAAGTTGTATGATGTATCCCTTATCAGCTCAATCTAATTTGAAAGAGGTGAAATTTGCCCCTCTACTGTTATTTCATTTTATTTTCTTCATTTGCTGATCTGTTCTAATCTTTAAATCTAGAACTGCAATGATAATAGAGAGCACATGAATTGGGTGTGTGAGGCAGATTATATGAAGATGAACTCTCGTCCCTCCTACGCACACACGTCTCTCTTACTAAATCAAGGGATTGTGAAACACACCCATGTACAGTGTACATGTATTGCATGTTTTTAGTACATGTACCAACTCGATGCATGCCATTTTGTATTCTGGAAAATAACAAAACAAAACAAAACAACCATCAGTGGGGAGTCAATTTTTTCAGTTTCTTATTAAATCTAAAAATTACTCCTGTATACAAACCGCAAAATGTTAAAGTTTTACAGTGGTCTCACTTTCATTACATGAAAATGTAGGTACATGTATAGGCATCTTGCTTTTACATGTTGCTTGTTTTTAAAAGACAGAATAAACTCAGCTACAATAACAGAATGAAACAGATGTCCCAAATAGTTATGAACGATTCACCTGTGGTTATGAAGAGCCTTGGTTCCCCTCTCCCCTCCTTCCCCCCCCCCAAAAAAAAAAAAGAAAGAAAGAAATCTTAATTTTTATTTTTCTATTAAAGAAGCAATAGATTATGAATATTTCTCGTGGGATTATTTGGATATTAGCTTATCTTAGTGTAGATTAAAAAGAACTCATGTGAAAGATGGAGATATGTGACACCAATAACCCTGGATTCAGGAGGAGAGAATATGACCCCGTTCTCACTCACTTTGAGAGCGCTCCAAGTTAGACCGCTCCAGACCGCTCCAGAGGAACGGGTCTTGAGGAACGGTTTGCGAGCGTTCACACTCCGAGCAGTTTTTATGGCTCAAACCGCTCCACGAGTCAAAGTGGTCTTGTTGCTATGGCAGCTCAGGTAGGCGGGTCAATTTTTTCGCGCGCGGAATCCAAACCGTATGTACCGTACTACATGTTTCGCACGCAACGTCACTAGCTCACTTCCGCTCAAAGTACGCTTTCCGTTCACATTGCACGTTAGAGCGCTCTGGAGCGCTCTTAATAAGACCCGCTCCTCAAGACCACCTCGGAAGGTGGACTTCTGGAGCGGTCCAGAAATCCGCTTCCTGGACCACTTTGAGCGTTCTCACTCACCTAAGAACCGCTCCTGAGGAGCGGGTCTTAGTTAGAGCGCTCCAGAGCGCTCCAACGAAGTGAGTGAGAACGGGGTCTATGTCTCCCTCCTTTTGAGAAAATCTGAAAATCTTACTTTTCTCCCCCTCCAGAAAAAAAAGTCAAGAAAGAGCTGGAGCGATAAAGATGACTTTACACCCAAGCAGTTCTCTTATTTCATTTTGCACGACTTCGAGAAACTACATGTAGAGCTTTTTGTCAAATTTAAAAAAAGTCAAGGAAGTATGAAACATAATTGAGGATTGAGATCATTTTGTTTCATGGGCTGCATCATTTGTGCATGCTTTAGTTCATATTGATCCAAGTCTGGTTCAGAATTGAGTTTAAACTTGCTTCTGACATGGAGCACAAAATATTCCTGCATTTTCATAATATATCATCGTTATCCAATGTAATTCTTGCCAGGTTAAAAGGAAAAAAGACAGGATTTCGATGAAAATATCCCCATAAAAGTTTTGACTCTGCCTTTCATTTTCATATTTTCTTCTTCACCAAATAAAGGTGGATGTAATATGAAAAGATGTGAAAAAAGCTAAAGATTTCCTCTGTTGGGAAATCTTGGGGCCTTTTTCAACTGTTTATGTTCAGTGCATGAACATCATAGCAAGCACGTGTTTCTGGAGCTTCAGCTTGGCTTGGCTCCTTATCATCAGGGTGATGTTGTAGCCATCAGGGAAAAACAGGAGGGCACTTTGACCCCAGGCCTGGGAGAGTTGACAGAGACTTCATGAATTTTGCAGTGAAGAGCGCACTTGTCCTGCCTCGCTTGCTGCTGCTGCTGTGTTGCACTTGTTCTTGTTGGTACTTCCTTCAGTCAACAACTCACGTACGTGTATGTGTACATGTTGTCATGCCATGCATGCGCCATTTTTTATTAACAGGCTTCAGATATAATGGCAACTGTTGCAGGGGACACTTCTCATATGCAGGCAATGATTAGGGTTTAAGAAAAGCTACAGGGTTCTGTTTCACAAAACGTGTTAGCGATAACAAGTGCTAAATTTCCATGACAAATTTGCTCTCAGCCAATCAAATGACATGATTTCTGTAGCTTATAACAGTTACTGTTACTTGTTATCGATAGCAAGTTTTATGAAACAGGACCCAGGTCTATAGGCAACCTGATTGCAGCATTCATGAAGTGTTGCTAAAAGCACATACATGTACAGTATTGTACAGATCATGTGAGAAATCAACAAACAAACAAAATCAACAAATTAATAACAACAAAAAAAATTGAAGATATCTTTGAGGGGAGGGGGGGTGGGGAGGGTATAGCCTGGCCTGGGTTATGTGCTCTTTAAAATAATTCTTCAAAGATTATTTGTAGATCTAGGCCTACATGTACATGGACATGTTTAAAAAGTCAAACTACATGTAAATCAATGATAGACAATTAAATGAACACAGGGTCAGACCTTGTCTGGCTTTAAAAAAATGCCCTTATCTATGAAATTGTACTTTTTACTCAAAAGTGATTAAACCTACCCGGTATGCCCACAAAATTATTGACAATCTTTTTTAATAGGGTAATGAGAAGTGTTTAGCTATAAATTTCCCTTCTGTCATCACGAGGCAGCCAATATAATTCAAGCTTAAGCTTGAAAAAAAAACACCAAAAGAAAGGGGTATTATGGATGGTGAAGACTAAGTAATGAATGCTAAATTTCAAGGGGTTAAACATAAGTACATATGCAGAGCTGCCAACCATTCCGTTTTTCGCGGAATTATTCTGTTTTTTAATCCCAATAACGTTTTTTTTTCACAAAATAGGTTTTTTTTTTTTTTGTTTTTTTTTTACATACCGCACGTCAAACAACTGCCCTAATATGTTATTTTGATCACAAATTCAATAGAAAACTAAGGTTGAAACAAACTTGAAGAGAAAAGTATTCTCAAAAAGAAGCATTGGAATTGTGTCGCGCGTGGTTGTAAGTTTTGTTTTAATGAATTCCTTTTTTTTGCTTGAAATTCCTTTTTTTTTGCCATCATGATTCCTTTTTTTGGTCGCACAAGGTTGGCAGCTCTGCATATGAATGACAGTTCAACGCTATCTTACACGTGTACATGAAGGTACATACATAGTGCAGGGGGGGGGGGTGGTGTTTCACAAAGATCTTAAGTTGAACTTAGCTTTAAGTTGGTCCTAACAAATTATGGAAAGCCGATAAGCATCTTTGAAAATATTTTGTAAACGTTATTTTAAAATGCATACATGTAAAATGTTGATTCAAATCAGTCTAGCATATTTCATTTTTTGCTTTTGAATATATTTTATTTTAAGGCTACAAATGGCTCTCCATAATGTTAAGTCCAACTTAGAGTTAAGTTCGACTTAGGACCTTTGATCAGTGACAAATGACAGTTTTTGTTATAAGCTACTGAAATCCTTGCTTCTGATTGGTTATCAGCAGATTTGTCATTGATTTTTGTCATTTGTCATTGAAAAAAGGCTCTGTGAAACAGGTCCCTGGTCTGCTAATTTACCTGTTTGCTCTGGAACATTAGCAATCCATAATGGACATCTTTATGGTTTGAAACCATGTATTCTTTCAACAGAATACATGTAGAAGCCACCAGGGAGGCTGAGCTTTACAAATGAGTTCCAAGTGCTACCAAATCTTTGTAGTAGTTTGGAACTTTGTATTTTATAGCACTTTTATCATAACTCTGAGCTTTAAAGGTACTATGTCCCATTTGCAGGCCAAAAAAATGAAAAAGTTAAATTCCAACTGCATTTGAAAGATAATACTAATTTAGAACTTCCCTAAAAAAGGTGGGGCTTGAAAATGTCTTCAAGTGGGAAAATAACGACTATTAGTTGTCAAATCTACTTTATGGCTATAGAGCCCAAAAGTAATAGTCTTGATTTTCAGACAATTGTACCGAATGGTCATACGTTTTATGCTGCGCAAAGATTCAATCAGTTTAATCTTGGCCATCACAAGAAGTGGGTTATTGATGTAGACAAATGCTCATGTACCCTTTACAACTCTTTTCATGTATGTTATTACCAAAGAAGAAAAAAAGCCAGTCAGTCACTCAATAGTGTCTGACAGTGAAGTCTAGCAAGTAAACGGGTTTCCTTGCATAATTTGAATATATGAGGACACTGCTAACGTTTAAATTTCACAGATAGGACATACATGACATATTCATAATTCCTGCAAAGTTCTACAGTATTTGAGGTTGGCTGCAAAAGGGACATAGTACCTTTAATATCTTCTAGCCCCCTTTCTTCCTTTATCTGATGGGAATAGGCAACGATATTAGACTTTTTTCTCCTTCCAATATCGAGGGACAACCCCTTTGAACATCTTTCTAGGAAGGCCTCCTGTTTGACTAATGACCACCAAATTTTGTTGTAAAGATGTCTCCCCTCTCTATAGCTCTTGTAAAGTCACAATGAAATTGCAGCCCGAGTAGTATGTAATGATGTATATCACACAGTCAACAGAACAATCTTTTATTATTTGAATTAATAATTTTATAAAGCATAATTTTGCGAGGGACCATACCGAACGAGTGAGAATATCCAGTTTTGAATGGTTATAGCACTTCAGAGCTTAAGTGTACCATTCTCTATCCACAAATTATAATTTCCAAGATACCTTTTCTTTTCAGAATCTTCCAGGGAGCATCATTTTTTTCTGCAGCACAGATTGGGGCTTTTTTTTTAAAAGAGGTCTTGATTTAACCCTAACCCTAAACTTTCCTATAGGCTCAACACGCACCTAACCCCAATCTGTGCCGACGAAAAAAATAACGCTTCCAGGGATTGCCTTCCCTGCTGGTTGTAAGATATTGTATAACTTGTTGGAAGACATTTTGTGATACTGCATAAGCCTACGGTAAAGTAAACTGGTTAGCTTGGGGGGGGGGGGGGGGGGAGGAAGGATGTACAAGTAGATAGAGGGGAAATAATTCAAATGTTCACCGATTCTCTCTTATAAGAGGTCCTCCTCCATTTCCTCTCCTTTCCCTTACGCCACCCCCCCCCCCCCCACACCTTCTCTTATTCTTTTCTCCGCTCTTAAGGCTCTTTAAAAAGTAATTTGGAAGGAGCGAATGGCTCCACGCTATCCCCCCCCCCCCCCCCCTCCCCAATCCCCCTTTGGCTCTGCATCTGAGCAATTATTACATTTTTTGTTCATTAAAAACGATGAAGTTTCTTGCAATGTCTATTGATTCCAATGAACCCAATAAATCATTTCTTACGAGTTCAGACCAGAACAAAAAACAGATAAAAGTATATTCATCACAAAGTAACTTTTAAACATATTAGCTTCTTCGAATGGCTCTATTTCAGGGGCGAGGACTAAATGAAAATCAGTAGTGAAAATAAAGAGAAAAACAAGTTTGTGCAAAAGGCCTGCATGCAATTGGTTTTGTAAGATATTTGAAAACGAAGAACATAAACATCAAGTTATTGTTTTGGTTGGTCAGTTAACTCATGTTTTTATACAATCAACGATCCCTAAATAAGGTAGGCCTCCATAGACTGAAGGAAAGTGATTGTGTAGGTTAATAATTTTTTATGCTACAATTAGTCAAGAGAATGATTAAAATATGGTTAAAAGAGGTCTTAATGTCTTTTTATAAAGACAAGCAATTGAAATATCCATAAATCCTGATTTGAAGTAGTTGCTAATCAAATTTAATTAAGCTGATTGTTAATAAGGCTGACTTAATTTTTACTCATTTATGTAATCTGTAAGGGGCGGAGGGGGCTATTAAACTGAATGACTACAGGGGGGGGGGGGCTATTAAACTGAATGACTACAACTTCGATGGGGGACTTCAAACGATTTGTTAATGAAGTACTGCAGAGTTGTTAATTAACAAGGTAAAGTTGATCTCTGCAATGCATACATTAGATCAGATCAATAGGAAACATAACAGCCTTCATTCCATTTCCTCATGCTGTACACTCCCAATGGCCTGGCATGAGTGAGAAACTCTACTCATACAGCCCAAGCATACTGCTGTGTACCAACTACCATACAGCTTGTAAATACTGTACACAACCCACTCTATCATGCTTTATTAGCAGGGCTCTTTCCCCCTATATTCCCTCTCTCCCCCTCTCTCTCTCTCTCTCTTTCTCTCACTTCCAGTCCCCAGTTCTGGAATTGGCTGGATTGGGCAGTGGCTGGCTGCCTGCTTGGCTGGCTGGCTGGCTGTTGACGGTGTGTACATGATGTGTGTACGTGCGACTGACTGTTGTGCGTGGAACTTTGTGTACAGCCGGTGCTAGCAATCATATTTTTTCCCCCAAGTTCATCATATGCTGATGGGCAATGAGACGGGCCTGATCATTTATTTGCAAAGCCAGTTTGTGTGAGAAAGTTGCACATGGGGCAGTGCCGTGTGTTAGGAATGGTAGGCCTACTATATCATGCTATGTGACAATATATATAAACAACGCAACCAACTTATGAGTGTGTGTGTAGGACTATGGTGGGACTCAATGGGATTTTCCCCCTTTTCTTCCAAAGTAGTTTACAATAGTATCAATATTCATTTACTTCTCTATCAAATTCAGTTACAATTCTTGTCACTTACATGTAGGCTGGTCGTACATTAAACCATTCCATAACCGTTCTATAGAATAATGTTTGTATATACTTGTGTAGGTACATGTACATCTACCGGTAAATGTTTTATTAGCACATGGTTATTTTCCTGTAACCATGGTAACATGTATGAAGACATGCCTAATAGTACTTTTTACTCTTTTAATCAATAAATCATTGTATTTTTACAAACTTTAGGGTGCGCGCCTTCGTAAGGTACAGTGTATACATGGCGCGGCATTGGATATTGTCGGCTGCTTGGCAGAAGCCCATTACTGCCATTAATAATACGTAGCTCTTGTGGCCTTTTTGCGGAAAGCTAACAAATTATGTTCCACCTACATGTCTTCACAATTAAAAGAAATTGTAGATGATACATGGACACCAATCCTATACATGTATGTCCATGTACAGTATGATGTGATGGTTATTTTACCTGACTGCTAAGAAAGCATAAATGCTTGTAAGTAAGCAACCAGATGGCCGACGGCTTTAGGTCCTCTCCAAGGGACAAGGTGATGTACATGTATGGAAGCATCTAATGTCGTTCTTGCTAAGTAAATACCATACAGAAGCAAGACAACGGTCATCTTTGCTTGCCAAGACTTCTACAGCTCTGTCGTACCAAATTGTTGTTGTTGCTTTTTTTTTTGGGGGGGGGGGGTGTGATATAATTTTGTTTTAAGGCTTACATAAATCCTCTGAGAAATGCCATTCCACCTCCAGTTGCAGTTATCTGTCTTTTTATCAAAGGAGGCAGGACTGCTATTGGATACAGGAGTGAAAGATTACTCAATTTGGGAAAAGGGAATGAGTTTTGCCGGAGAGCGACAGAAAATGAAAATTTGGTAGGGTGATATCTTGGAGGGATACAGCAAGAAAATGTCAGGTTGGGCTCCATGGCGTGATGAGCTTCTTGTGAGGAAAAAAAAGTGATAAAGGAGGGAGAAGAGAGGAAGAGACATCTCGCTCGGTGTCTTGGTGAAGAAGATGCGACGGTCCTCTTCATCAGCATTGAATGCTGCCAAGCGCATCACCTTAGCAGCTTCCCCGTCAAACCAGCTCCCTGAATAAGATTATAATACAGAGAGAGACTGCCCTCAAGTCGATTGCCGCCACTGCCGTACGACGTACGCCAGTTGCAGATATGCCCCTCTCTCTCTCCCACGTAATATACCTGACTAGTCTTGCAGGTCCAAGTGTGCTTGGCATTAGGGCATAGCACAAGTTGATGATACTTGTGTATCACGCAATGATTCTGAGGAACTCTCGTAAACCCTTCCCTGCTTTTACAGAGGACCCACGGATATCATTGATATGTTAAACACAAGGAAAACAGTAGACTGGATTAATGTGACCGATTATAACACAAATGATATGATTTCATTGTTGAAAAAAGGGTGCCTGAATTTGACCTGTGAATGAAAAAGGGTTTGGTTGGCAAGACTAGGCTGTGGAAGATAGGGCATGGAGCATCTTTAGCTCCTTGGCATATCATTAACATAACTGTATATTTCTAGTTTTCTGTGTGTGCTAGCATAGAGTCATCAAAGTCAGGCTAGGGGAAAGCTGATATTTAACTTAGCTGATGATGTTCTACTGGGTTCCTTTCCTCATCAAGCATCCCCCATTTTTAAGTGCTTTGAACATTTCATAGTTACATAATACCAAATTATACAATGCACAGTTTCATACTATACACCTGTTTCACACTAAAGACGTGGTCAATCGGTATTTAATAAATACAAGTACCTGAAAAATCTGCAGCTTGCAATAGAGTGATAGACCCTTTTTCTGAAAAAATAGCCCCCCCCCCCCCAAAAAAAAAGGTACAGTATACTAGGAATTAAACACTTGCACTTGCTCAGTAGTAAGTGTACAAAAGGATTATGCAATTGTCATGGATTGAAAGTGTCATTAGGTCTACAAATATCCAAAAAGGATTGCAAGTGACAAATGTCGAATTCACAAAAGTTTGAAAAGAACCACTTTGACAAAGTAATTCTTTCATAGACATTAGGACCACAAAGAACTACAGAGTTAGCGTATGGCAAACAATGTTATGAGCAATTAAGAAAGAAAGAAATATATATCTTAATGATACATGCATGTTTGCTTTATTACCACTGCTAATGCTATCTTTAATTATAAGTACAAAACAATTTACTTTAAATTACTGGTCAACTTTGTTAAGTTTTTCTAGAACATATGCTGAATGTGTACAGAAAACAAGCACTTGCAAGGACATGTACATTGAAAGAATGTTCAGTGCACAATGTACAGCTACATGTACATAATATGGTTTGTGCTAGATATGTGTGTTTTATTGTTCAAACAATGATGCTCTCATCATTACACCTTAGCTGATGGCAAGTTCTATGTACTTCTCTTGTGGATTCAAATTACCCATTCAAGCATGTTACAATGAATAGGGCCTGCCCCACTCTGCTGATCCCAACAACAAACGCTGTTTGTTTCTTTCACGGGGACTCTGTGTCTCTATTCTATTTTCTGACGAAGAAGAGTTTCACTTTTTGACCTTTGGCGATCATCGACTGTGCTGCTTCGGCAGGGAGAAACACTCTGGGAAAAAATGGGATGGGAGTTGCATGGCGTTGACTCGGTTCATATCAAGTGTATATTGCAGGCATTGATATTTTTTTAGTTTTGAATGGGACGGGGTAAAGAGGTGCATACAATCAGAACACATTGTGTTTATAGATGCAAAGAAAGCTAGATCAGATACAGGTGAATGTAGCTACCTGCAAAATCAGAGAAAGAGACAAAGAGTAGTAGCTTCCCCTCTGTCTCCAGTCTCCACTCTACCATGACAATTTTCTTTCTTTTTCTTTCATTTTTCTGCAAATTTTGTCACCACCTAAAAACATGAGGTATAGGTAGTATGCATGGGGCCTACAGGTACTGTCCACACATCTGTACCTTTTGAAAAGCCAAGAAAAGTTGAGAATGAAGGAGACGACAAACGCATTTTCCTTACAAAGTACATTGATGTAAACAAAGAACATTACTAGCGTTTTGATCGACCAGAAACACTTTGAAACTGTTAACAGTGAAGTGAACAGTGCATTACTCTCAAATCTGAACATTAGCTAAAGAAAACTTTTCTGTCTATGCTACCATCATATCCCATTCTTTCATGGCGATTGAAGGTTTTTCACGCTTTCATATACAACTGTACTACACTATACACCTCTCTAACGGTACTTCAAAGCATAACTTCCTCTAGCAAGCGTGTGGCCATTTATGTCATGGCCATAGCCTGACATATCCATGTACATGCACCGAGTCGCCATGACAGTTGTGCTCTTCCTGTTGTGATAGGCATTTCCAGTGAAAAATCAACAATAATGATTTCATGTTCAGCTGGTCTTCAGGAAACTAGCAAGAAAAGAAAAAAATTATTATCTTTGTTTCCAGCTTTATGTCGTCACGACTAGTTTGTTCTCGGGATCTACACTTAAAACTTTGAAATGTAAAGACTAAAGAGTTGGTATTTGTACTCATAAAGATAGCAGATTGTGAACTCCAGAAGGGCTTTTTCAGTACTGGTATTCTCATCGTTCTAAGTGTTATTTAGCAGAGAATTTTGTTGAGATCAGAGAGGCAATCTTTAGTTTGAGTTCCTCTTGTGTAGGTACTAAAGTTTTGGGCTAAAATCTTCAAATTCATACACAAAATGTAGAGAGGGAAAAAAAGAGTTCTAAAACCCATGAAAAAGAGAGCAACGGAGAGAATGGGGAAAATAATACAACTATACAAATTAAAAAGTACTAAAATGGGAACATTTGTTTGCTGAGAACTTTTACAGAGCATTATACAGCAATATTATTTGAGTGGACAAGCTTAAATATCTTAAGCACAAAAAGAGACAAAAGGGAACATTTACATGTACTGTAAGTTGTGATTTTCAATGTTTTTGTTGGTTAATTTTCCTTTGCCAGGGTTGCACAGTAGAAGCAGCCATTGGGAAGGGGGAGGGGGGGGGGGGGGTGGCAAGCAAGCACAGAAATTCACTATTTACAATGTACAGTGAAAACTGCCCCTCCTCCTGCTCAGTGCCCCTTTTTTCACTTGTCATGTTGCAATGTGCTTTTTGCTTTGTAATTTGAACTAGAAGTTGTGCAATTCACTTTTTCAAAGTCAAAGCTGGCATTTAGGCATACTTATTGTATGTAAATTTCTGCACAAATTGTTCAAGCGAGTTTGATGCAATCTGACTTATTTGATCGATCCAGTATGCAGACAAAAACATTTCCCTCTTCCGAATGATCAGTGCTCTAAATCTTGATAACAATACTAGAAAATGTGTACTTGTCTGTTAGCTTACATGTAAGTTGATCTCTTTTATCTTTGTACATGTACGTGCATGTAAGTGTGTACATGTAGCTTTGTTAATCTTGGAACAGTAATACTCAAGAGAGCTGACCTCCTTTGTGTGAGGTCACCAGTGAAGTGTATTCTTCAAGAACAAGATGGCTGCCGTTGTCAGCTGACTGTTGTGGTCTGCCCTGTTCCCTGGGCGATGAGTAGTCTAAGAAGCACAGGCTCAAATGGATAGCGAGTACAGATGAAGTGATTCTTAACGCCATAGCTAGCTTCCCTCTCATCGATATTATATGACGACTAGGTATACAGTATAGTATATATAACTGTCGCCATGTAGGACTACCGGTACATGTAAATGTCCAGTTGTAGATCAGGTCCGACAGTACATCCTGCAAGTGGACATTTGCACTCATTGCATTTCAGGTTGTTGCAGAGACACATTGCCCATCACACTCTTTACCAAGTGTTCGATTTTTCGTATTAGTCTTCCTTCTTCTTTTTTATACAGAAATATACAGTACCGTCTGTACCGGTATATACAGTATGTACATGTATATATTTTTTTTGAATAATTATTTCTTTAACCATAGAACAGAATTCCAGTGTAACCTTATTCAAATTCGGTCTAAATGGAAACTACATGTATATGGGTCTGTTCGAAAGGGCCCATATTAAACTCCCCCCCCCCCCCCCCAATTTTTGTTTTTGCTTTTTCAGAAGGCTCATGTAGCATACATAGATGTAGAAGATTGTTTTAACTACAATGTAGATATTATATTAAGTCATTATGGCTCTTGAACATATAGACACATCTCTAGAGTAGAGTGGGATTCCCCCTGATCACATGATGTATCGGTCCTTAAATTGTACATGAATTGCCATCATTGGAAAGAATTCACCACCACAAGGCACGCTGCAGTGAATAGCAAACAAGTTTGGTGAAACAAACAGCAATTGCATTCTCAAACCTGAATTACAGGCCTACATAATTAGTGCACTATAAGCAGTATTGCACCACAGAACAAGAGGAGTATTTGACTTAGAACCTAACTTGTTCGGTAATGAAACTCGTAGTAGCTTAATAGCATCGTGCACTTTGGACCCATTTGCCCAAATGCAATCTTACAATAGTTGCAGAAATCTCAATCTCAATGCATCTTGTTGGTGTAATGTAAATATAGTTCCTTGACCTGCAATTGAACTTAAATAACCTTTGACCTTCTGCCTCAATGGGGGAACCCCAAATGCCCACCACTTGGTTAGAATAAACATTTTAAATTGTTATAGTATTCTCTACCCCCAAACATATCTTTGAAGAAGGAGGAGTTCCATTGACTTGTAGCTACTGGTAAGCCATTTATGTTGGTGTGCAGGAATGATGCAAGATCTCAATATTGAAGGAAACATACATGATTTACATGAACATGTATCTAAAACATGTAATTACTTGTATGCTCGTAAATTTGATGAAGTGGAGTTTCAATATATCTCTGGAGAAACCCTAATTTGAAAATTTCTTTCCAGTTGATTCATGTAGAGGATATTACTAGCTAAAGAAAGCAACTTACTGTACATAAAATTCAGAAAAAATTGTACATACACTAGTTTTAAAGATTTTTAGACCTATATCTTTTTAAATAGAATGTTTTATTTCATAGAATATAGGCCTGCATGTACATGTAGGTAAGAGGTGGTAATTCTTAAATATTTTGTGTGTTATTGTCACTTTTTAATACAGCAACATTCAAAATCACTTCTATCCTACGATGCCATGAGCAATGGGCGTGTTTACAACTGCTCTGTGAGAACAAAGAGATTTTTAACATACACTAGCTTAGAAGTGACACCATCTGAGGCAGTTGCTCTTGCCCCAACCAACCGTCAAATGCTTTAACTCAATTTACAATTTCGGTCAGTGATAGCTAGGGTACGATGGAGAGAGGCAGGAAGTCAATTTATGGGACGGGTTTGGAAGCAAGTACCTCCATTGCGTGGACGTTGACCTTGTGAAATCAGAAATCAAGGATGGTTTTTGATGTACCAATGTGACAGGGAAAATCTTTTTAAACATTTCGTCCCAATAAGGCCTATATTAAAGGTAAAGACCAGTTTTGGAAACGCCCCCCTCTCAAAAAATGAAATGGAAGCTCTTATTACCAATCATGTGAAAGAAAATGTTTTGACTAATACGTGATGATACAAATTTTGCCGGGAAACCGCCTACTAATTGATATATTTGGTAAATTATCATATCTATCCGGACTGGATAGATACAGAGTATAGTCCCATACCGGTATACATCTTTCTGTGTACAGTGCTTGTAACTTTACCAAGACTGGGCCAAATTTCTTATTATTTTGATGACTCCAGAACTTTGCAGTACACACAAATACTTATATGTTAGATGATCAACCTTTTCTGATCGATTCCACAACGTTTCTTTCACAATGCAATCACATGACCAGAACTGGTTTATACATGTACATTTAAGGTTATTAGAAACTGTCCTTTTCCCATCATTACGAGTCATGAATTCAGAATGATACTAGGTTTGAGAGTCTATTTGAGACGGCATCTTTCAAACCCAATCCTGTATGTCTACCATAGGAACCGATATATAAAGAAAATCAATAGTTGAGAAGTCAACTGTCCCTTTCTTTATTGCTTAAAATGATCTTGAAAAATCCTGTCTTCTTCTCTTTGAAAGACATTCATTGATTATTGTCTAGACCTTCAGTGCTTGGTGAATGCTCTGCACGCATTCATGTACAATAGTCCAGGAGAAAAAAACCTTGGATGGTTGTTAGGGGTGGAATGATCATGTTCAGATTTCCTTTTCTTTTACACAACTTCCTAATGCAAACACAAAGAATGAAACTGTCACACGTGCATGTCTTTGGGATTTGCAATGTGTTTCGCAATGTTATAATGAGTAATATGACCATTAAGTCATTTTTTTTTAGATACCCTTGAAACTGTGAATTGACATGTAGGCCTTCGGGTGTTAGTGGCGGAGGACGGAGTGTACTCCATTATCATATCAAAGAAGAGATTTTTGTTTAGGGGTTGTATCATGTGTTTGGTTGTGTCTCCATTATCATATCAAAGAGGAGATGGGTTTTTTTTAGGGGTTGTGACATGTGTTTGGTTGTGTCTCCACTCTCATGCACTGTAGAACAGGGGTTAGGATATGACTAACATTTATGCCGAGAAACAGGCAATCGGGCCCAAGTCTTTCTATGTTGATTATATGCTCCGTGCCACACCTACTCTGTACAGCAGTGATTCAACACCCTCCTATGCTTTTGTACGTCGTCGGGAGGACACCAAAAATTATGGAAATTTGTGACAAATATTAATAAGTCGGGTACCGGAGCTAGCACCATGTACTAGTAGCTGGTGAACCAATGATTGCTCAACTGTTTATTCCATGCTTTATTAATTGAAGGAAGGGCAAGGTTAAGGCTGGTGGAAATTGTGATTGGATATTTTAGGTTAGACATACACCTGTAGGGTAAGGGAATAAGGGTCAGTTATACTTAAAGTTTTGGCCCCATGGCTAAAGTTAGGAAAAACTAATACAACTTTACCATAGAGCACATGGTATTCAATAGGCTAGCAAATGGTCATAATATGATCTTTTTAATAGACGTAGTAATATAAAAGTTCTATCCTAACCTTAGGTAACATTAGACATGGTTTGTCTATCATTTTTCAGAAGATTACTTTATACATGTCTGGGTCATAATGTGGGACACATTTTCAGGTCATTCAATACCGTATTCATCCCCGAGGAAAAATTAGATAATTAGGATAAAGTGATATTCAATAGGCTAGCAAATCGTAATATACTGTAATTAAAAAAAATCAAAAAATGCAATTAAAACAATTGGCCCGTTTTTACTAATTCTATGCATACGTTGGGAACAACAATTTTTCCTAACATCTAAAAAGCTTGTCAGAGGCTTGCCTGACATAGCAGCAACTAATGTATTCAAAGTTGATTCCATCCATAGGGATGCCATTATTCATTGCAGGTGAATTAAATGGTTAATGGCAATTAACTGCGCTCGTGGTAATATGCCAGCTTGTGGTTTTACATGACTGCTAACCCGGCGTGTAGTTTGAAGCTTTGAATACTTTTGGTTTCGGTCCCCTGTGAACTCTCATCTATTTTATGGATCTTTATTTATAACTTCAATGTTTAGCAAACTTTGAGCTTTTAAATATATGACGGTTCCATGGGAACAAGCGAGGAGTGTCGCGTGACCAAAAACCTGAATAGTTTACTGGGGTTTTGAAGGCAAGCTTTTACACTGCAAAAACTGGTGAAGTTTTAAAGAACCACACTCCAGAAGTGACCTTTTTTTTAATTTTGGTTTTTTGTTGTGTTTATGGGTAGCTGCCTATCAAATTTCAACTAAATTCCGGAATGGGAGAAAAACTTACTGTTTGCTCGCAGTGAAAATGCTCCTAATGTTGTACAATCACTTGTATACAGTTCATAATCAATGAACAGCTACACTGTACCATGTATTAATGTGCATGTAGAACTATTTTGACAAGGTGCAAGTTTAACCAGCGGAGACAAGACCATGATGTCTTGTATTTAAAGAGTTAAAGTACAGCCTTTTTGTGTTTTATGCTGGCTGTCACCTTGCTAGAAGATCTTGGCTATAGGTAATTAAAATTAATTTCACCAGAAATCGTTCATAGATGTATAAGGTTAATTACCGGTAATTAAATCTCAGAATAAGTGGTTTTTAAACGCTGCTTTGTGTTTGATTTTGTTTTTACTGATTCAGTTTAATGGAGAAACAGCAGACATCAAAATCTTTATGCACCTCTATAAAGACAAGTGGTCGTCCGGCATTTAAATTGAGTGTTCATTATGATTTTGCATGAACACTTGAAGCTTGTATGTTTTCTTGAAAAGAAAATTCTAAAAATCCTAATTCTGTCATCTGATAGGGGCTTACAAGACTGCTGAAAATGGTTTCTCTTTTATATTTACCACTCTACATGTATGTACACTGTACATGTAGTTGATTGATGTCTTGATGAACGATGAAATCCCTTCACCATCAGCTTGGGTCTGAACTTGTAGACTAAGTGTGAATGGGGGAGGTGTCGTTAGATGCATGATGTTACCTGTGTGAGGGATGGCACCCAAGCGCAGGGTCGCCCTGCTGCTGCTGCTTGCTGGTGCTGCAGCAGCTTATATAGAGTGGTGATTTTTTGCCATGTAAATCCAGTGATTCTCCATGCCGCGCCAGCCAATGAAAGTTAATGAGGACAAGTACAGGAGATGCCCACCGGCCTTCTCTTACAATCTTCTCTCACAGAATATATTCCTTATTGAATAATAGTTGGGCCTTGCCGTTGCATGCAATGCCTATACTGTCTACATACACCTTAAGTATTTGTCTGTCTCGGAAGAGAGTATCAGGTATTTAGATCTTGATGCTAATAATTCATGGAAATCTTAGTTCTGTGCAAACCTGCCATTGGCCCTGTTTTTATGACATTTGCTGTGTTATTATGACATTTTACAGTTTTGTCATTAATTTTCGTCTTTAGTCTCTCATTATTTGAAATTGTTGGCAAATGGAACAAAATAATTGTTGCATAAAAGGAATGCATAAACATTAACCATAAACTGACAATAATAATACTACTACTATTAATAATTTTAATAGTAATAATAATATTAATAATATTTACAATAATATTAATTATAATAATAGAAATGATAATGACAATAATAATGATAATTAAATGAATGAATGGATGAAAGGATGGATGGATGAATGGATGAAATTAGATTAAATTAACATGGTTTCATGAATCTGTACTCATCATCCAATCTCTTCTGCTGAACATAAAAATGCATCCAGAGGCATTGAATTCATGTACAACAATACATTTTTTTTCTTCAAGGTTTTCTTCCTATGCGAAATGTGTGAAGACTCTCTTTAGAAAAAGTTTATGAAAATCACTCATCTTTTGTTTTGAAACTTTGAATTTCCTTTTTTTTCTTCCAGAAAATTGTTTTTCTTTCTTCTCCAGACTCCCAGAGCTGTATTAAAGCTTTTCAGAGCTGAATCACACTCCCCGCCCAAATTTTCAAAATTGCATATGTAGTGTACGTGCACATCAAGTCAACTCTGTGAGAGCAGATTAGACCAGAATTAACAATCTGGGCTTGACCTTGATCTGCGGAGCTAGTTGGAAGCCCTGTAGAACTGGCTCCTAACCAGAAGCTGCTAGTGCCTCACTGGATAAATACCCACAAGCTTACTGAGCTCTCGCATCCTCTTCACAGAGCTGCTATTTCAACATGCTCGATCAGATCATAGAAATGCTGTATTTTTTCTGCATTTCCTAGTATCCTCTCGCTCCTGCCATTGCACTTTATAGGGAAATCAAGGTCCTGTACATGTACATGTGTAGGCCTTTAAGTATATAACCATTTAGAGCTGATTTAATTTTAAAAGGAATGTTTTAACCTGTTTGTTTAGACCACTCCAATAAGACATCCCCCCCCCCCCCCAACAAAAAAAAAAAAGATGGGGAAAACCAGATCTTTATGTACCCTGTTCAGATATTTGCCCATGTGACATTAAGCTCTGGGTTTTATTTCATCAAAAGTATAGGATTGAGGTTGCAATTAGGTTTGAGGTTAGGTTTAGAGTAAGAGTCTTGGGTGTTTAGTCCAGGATTGAAATTAAGAAAATCGGTCAGTGCAGTAAATTTACATAGATCATTTGTTGCAGGAGCAAAGTGCCTTACAAACCTACAACCCTTTATAAGAACAAGATAGAACGGGACTTACGGGAGTAAACCTCACACTGTCCTATGTTTATCAAACTTCATGTTAATGTTCACGGTATTTTGATGTTTCAACCTGTGATACTTTTTAAGCTGAAACATGTACATGCACATGTACTTGATAATGTGAGCATGAGCTTTAATGATTCTATTGAAAACATGTTCTTGACACAAATTCTACCTCCATTTACCCTCAAATCAACAACATAGTCTCAATGCAGCACTGTAGAGTTTTGTTTACAGGACTGTACAGTAGGAGATGTGGATCATTTGAGTGGACCAAGGAAGTTGGCGGAAATATACTTTTTTTTCTTCACCCCATTCGTTCGAGACACGAGACAAGAGAGGAAGTAAATTTCCCCACTTCCTGGATAGTCCCTGTGACGGCCATGTTCTTGCAAGTTGTAGGACGATTGAGTACTACTTGTAGCAGCTGCATGGGTTGGCGTGTGCGCAAGCGTCAAGAGGCTGTTGCAGTATGCTGCTAGGCAGGCTTCTTTGTAAGGCTACAGGGGAGTCTCCAGATCTATATGATCACATATTGTACAACCAGAAATTTAAAGTGGTCTAGATTCGTAAGAAGTCTCATGGCATGCTGTGCAATTGGTTATGCAATTGGCGAAAGTTGTCTGCCACATTCAGTTTTACCTTATCCCTTTAAACTCCCTGCCCCGCCCCCCCCCCTTCCAAAACATTTAACTTTTGTTTTACTATTATATACATATACATACTTTGTCCTAAACAAGTTGTCTAATTTGCTTCTTTTTGTTTTCTCTTTCCTCTTCTTTTGTCCCTATTCCCCATTTTCTCACTTTGTATAGTTTCACTCTCATATTGGCACCATATTTATCTCAAGCTCCCTTTACTATTGCTCTTTAAATAGCTCCGTAAGATACAAACCAACCACATAAAATGCTCAGGTTCGTGGAGTACTTGGTGACATATCAAAATCAAAACACAAACACATAAATTTCAGAGCAGTTTCATTCAACTACGTGTAGAGCTTGAACCGTATCATGATTGCCCGACTTTCAGGCAGACACTGAACTAAGTCCATAGACAATGCAAACAGACCGAAGTGTGAGGAAACCATGACTTATTTTCTGTTACTCTCACACTTCTACTGATAGTCCATGTGTAGCCTCACTAGTCCTACTCACTACCCACAACTATGCCTTGTCTGCAGAAACATACTTTTTATTGACACTTCGGGGAAACATGTATACAGGAGCAATATACCGGTAATAAAATACATAGCTCCTGTTTCCCTCAAGATTCCCTAAGTTTACTTGTTTCCCCACTCTTAAAGTGAATACCCTAGTACACTGGATTAAGCTTTTCCTGCACACATTGTGTGCACCTTCTCCTCTCATCATTCCATTTAGGTTGACCAAATGCTGACCAAACTGCAGTGATTTTCATATCTTGTTAGGGACCATGTCACCTGGGTGGAGGACAGCAATTATGAGAAACACGAATTTTCAGATTTTCACTGCAAGAAATGTTTGTGAATTACAGACAAATTTAGTGTTGTGTCAAATTTGATTCGACTATTTCGTGGCATGCAACTTTTGTGGCTCTAAACCACTTGCCAAATTCATGCGCATGTAAGTTTGTGGTTTTACAGCTCATAAATAAAGTCTATCCTTGCAGACTATACCACCACCAGGAGCACATCGGCAGCGCACCATGCGTGCTGGCCCAGGTCAGCTGTAGAAAACGTATAGGGCACTGTCATCACCATCCTCACCATTGAGCATGTACGGTAGTAGTGTGTGTCAAATTTGAATAATGTATGCATGCCCTACTTCACTTGTTTGGGGTCATACAAGGTCTCTGCAGTGTTTGATCAACTTTGATGCAAGACTCTCTCTAGTCAGCACCCTGGTATATTATATAAATTTACCTCACTATATTCTAGAAGTATAATCCTAGACATGCAATTAAAGACAGCAATTGCCATTCTAGAGACTGTTAGTAAGACTAGCTAAGTGTATCAGCTACCGTACATGTATATCACGTTTTGGTTTCTGCAAGTGTATCAGCTATTGTTTTCTGCAGCCATACATGTAGAAATATGTTTTTTGTCTTTATTGTTTTTTCTTTACCCCCAAGTCTCTCTATCGTCCAGACCAAACAGAAGTGTGTTTCAATTCATCTTGTATGCTATATGTACAGGCACTGTAGATCTGTATTTAATTTAAATACAAGATAGTATTGAAAAACCATCCTCAGGACCTGTCTAAAACTTAAAAGAATAGAACAGCCCTCCATATTGTCATTGAAATTCATTTTTCCAAGGTTGAAATTGACGAAGGGTGCCAAATGGTTGGTGCATTCCTCTAGATATAATGGTCAGCATGCATTTATCAAAGGCGCTGGTGCTGCCTAGCTCTCGCCCCTCCATGAGCAGTGCACATCATGATTATGCTCTTGACCAAACTCAACTTAAAATATACATGAATATATAGCCAGCAGACATGACCGCTGCTGCACGACAGACAGGCGGCCCGACCAAGCCAAGCCGTACGGAGCTAGCTCCCTGGCAACCCAGGTATATTGATACACCAGGAGGAAGGCCTACACGTACACAGCGGCCTTGCTTGTGTGCATGCAGCACGATGGATGGTAGTCAGTAGTCAGTCTCCCACTGGCTCACATCACACATGGAATGATAGATGTTAATGTAGAGTATGTTAATGATGTATCAACACCAATGGCCACTACTAGTTCTCTCTTTCTAGAGGATCTGCTGTGTAGTAATAGATTGGTGGAATGATATCACTTACTGTATTTCATGGGGTTTGTGAGTGACTGACTCCTGTGTAGGATTGATTATTTGTAGCAACTTTATAACAATGGAAATTATGGAATACTGTTTTAGTTGATGTTATTCATATACAGATATTTTCGCGTCTGACACAGACACAGAATTTTTTTGCGAGTTGATGTAATCTTGATAGTAATAATAATACTAATATTTCTATAGCGACGTCTATCTAGAAATTCTATTCCGAGGCACATTTATTATTACCCCGGCTTTAGCCTAGCTTCCATTACAGCACTCTAGCATTTCAAGGAATTAATTCCTGCCAGGTACCCATTTACCTCACCTGGGTAGAGTGTGGCAAATGAAGATTAATGCCTTGCCAAAGGACATTAGTGCCTTGTTGTCGGGGATCAAATCATGACCTTTGAATTTCAAGTCAAGTGCTTAAAGGTAATACAAAGTTTTGGTATGGGGTTATGAATTTGGTTCAAATGAACATATTGGAAGCATATACGATCCTACAATATTCAGTGATCGTTGTCGCGGTCGAAATCGACTCTAAAGTTATGAAATTGTAAATAATAAACACTTTATGTTGAATAGCTCCCTCTCAAGGTCAAGATATTAATTAAGCTATAAAACAATGTTTATTGATTAAATGGACTGATAAGCTATTCTCGTTCGGAAATTATATACCACAACTACATACTCTGAGATTTTCATGGTCGCAGCTATTATTGTACGGCCGTAGGAGCTATCTGAAATTTATCAAAATTTACCGGGAGCACCGGTAAATCTTTATATTCAATTTTTCTCGAAAGCAGAAGTGATTTAGGGGCTAAAATTTCTGGTGTTTTTAATACATCCACAGGGGCATCCAAATATATTAAAATTGTAAAGAATCACTATCCACCCATTTTTCAAAATTTCCCAAAACTTTATAATACCTTTAAAGGACTCGACTCGACTCGACTGGCGACAATATGTAGTCCAGTGGTCTAACGACTCAACTGGAAATGCAAAGGTTGTGGGTTCGATCCCTGGCACGGTACTTACAGTATGTCCTTGAGCAAGGCATTTTATGAAAATTGCTCCTCTCCACCCAGGTGTTAAATGGGTAGCCAGTAGGATGCGAGCATCAATGGGGTGGGCTACAAGCATCATTTAACAATGTTAAATCTGAGATGGACGGCCCTACGTATTATCAGTGTCTGTGATATGGTGTAATATTGAAGCCCTAAAAAAAATTGCCCTTCAAAATGATCAAGAAGTGGCTCAAAAGAGTAAAAATCTTTGAGTGACCGGTTTTGTTTTCCCCAATAGACTGTAGTGTTATGAATTTGTAATTCCAATCATAAATATCTTGATAATCAGACAGGCGATCGGCTTGTAAAAGTCATGGGGTCCCTGACTGACCTAAAGGTTTATAATTATCATTGCAGCATGAGCTAAACCCAGGATTTTGTTTCAGAATCTGAGACAAAGTTACCGGATCCCTGAAGTGAAGGGAGTGATGAGTATGCAGAACGTAACAGAAGCCAGTGACTTTGGTAAAAATACTGGATGCTCTTTGGTCGGTTATGATGTAATTTTTTAAAGCATTAATAAGAAACAGTGGGGGGGGGGGGGGGGGGTTGTCCCAAGTCTTGACATTACACTTAGGGTAGGTTTTGATGAACCAATCAACTTTCATCCATATATGTACGAAAAACTACCAGAAAAATGCTAACTGGTTGTCCCACCCATACAATTAAAAAAAATATATGTAGGCTTATTAATTTCTCAAAAGAAGTTTGAATTTTCAGTCTACCGGTATTCCTGACTACAATCTTACAAGTCCATAGTGCAGTGCATGAACAGCTCACATTCTAGCATTTTCTACTAAGATATATTTACATTATTTGGCACTGAATAGCATATTGCGCAATGTTCTTTCAAGGTCAGTGTAAAAATATCAGTATTGCGTCAACTTTGGGGTTGATAGATAGTCCCATGTGTTTGCATTATAATGCAACCTCAGTCATGTATTTTGGGAGATTGTAGATATCATGCATGTGACAGTTTTACACACGAAAAAAATATTTTTGGGGAAGGAGTGTCATGGTGACATTTGTCCTGTGACAGTCGCACAGTAGGCCTATGAAACTATCTGGGTATTGGTAAAAGGACACATTTCAGAAATGTTCAAGGCATGTATGTATGGGTGCCATCTTGTTTTCTGATTTAGAAATTGGTTTTAATCAGAAACTCTAAAAGATATTGTCCATTGTCCGTATATCTGATTTTGTTTGTACTTTGTAGCACTAGCAACACAGTTTTGCTGCTTCTTAACAGAGAGGGAGCTCTTTCATTTCATTCTATCCTAGAAGCCAAAACATTGCCTCCAAATATTGAAATATAAACACGACCTTTGTGGGTATATATATGTACATGTACCGTACATGCACATATACATTAGCATGCTAATTTTGTTAGTCACCTTTTAATTATGTAATCATTAGCTCAGACATAATTTGTAATCGACATGACTTTGCAAAATCAATAGCTCACTTTTGTGTAATTTAGGAAATTGAGTTAGACATGACTTCAGACGTGGGCCTTTATTTACTTGATTATTACAACATCTGTAACTTAGCGTTAGGATAGAACTCAGATACATGTATATGTTTCCAATATAGGCCTTCATATACAACTCTCATGTTCATAAGCATATAGGCTAGGGTAATGATAATTAGGACCTAAATTTTGATCAAGAAATTTCTACATGTGATCAGTATTGTTCTGGTATTGGTATACAACATGCATTTGCCAGAATACTCATTTAGTGACAGGGATCATAAAACAATAGGCCTGGATGACATGTCAAGACCACTTTGGGCATGGTTGGCAGAAGACCATCGTTATCCCTTATAGGCCTGTGAGGAAGGTCTTCTCTACCCTGACGAACGATCCAAATTTGAAGAAGGTATAGATATATGGCAAGGATTGTGACGTGACGCCTTCACCAAACGACCCTGACCGCTCTTGCAAGCCAATCTTGTTGGGTATACTATGTAGGCCTTCGTAGCACGTCGACAGTATCTGTCGGTCATGAGGAAATTTGTAGGGGAAGAGAGGGAGTTAGAACAAGGAACAAGACAACAGTTTCACTGGGGAAGGGGGGGGGGGGGCTTTAGGGGAAGTCAAAATGCTTTTATAATCAGTTGTCATTGAGAGAAGCAAAACTGATAATTGCAGTTATTTCTTTTTAGTCAATTAAAATTCAGTCACATGACGATTAGGTGTTTTTACTACATTGCCCTTTCTGAATTTGCGTGTCCTTGTACATAATCAATTTCTCTGATTATTGCCATTTATTTAGTATTGTTGCTGTTATTATTTCTGCTTGGTTTTAACAAGTCATCTTAATCTCAGGGGGCAGACACCCTCTCTAGAAAAGGAGAGATAGAGAGAGAAAGTGACAGGGAGGGAGAGAGAGGTAGAACAAACGCAGCATTATTTGATAATGAATGGGAGTACCATCAAATAAAAATTAGGCCTATGTGTATATATATAGTTCTATTATACATCTAAATGTTGACAACAGGCACATTAAAGAAAGCAAAAGAAGTTCATATCTTACTTTGCATGAATGTAGAATGCAGATCTATACCTGTAGAAAGGAGCACAATTCAAAATAATAATGTGTGTAAGGGCTTCCATTTTCTATCTAATGGGTAGTTCTTCGTTTAAATTGTAGCTGATCCTCTAAATACTTAATGAAGAACTTAGCTCGAAGGCTAAACATTTCATGTGCTAAAAAAAAGAAGAATATACTTGACTAAAGAAAATCAGTTAAGTAGCTGCTGTGTTCTTTGACCTCTAGATAATGGTCTCTGTAAACTAGCAAGACCAAGAAAAATGAAAGACTAAATAACTGGTTACAGAAACATGGAAATGGCATGGGAAAGCAAGGAAAATTTGTTAAATTAAGGGATTTATAAAGAGGAAGAGAAAAGAGAGAGATAGAGGGAGAGAGAGAAGTGGAGTGAACATACACACACTGTATTGCTCGCCCTACATAGTAGTTCATGGTCATGCGTATTCATAAATTAGCCTGACCCTACAAAGTTTATTGTCTGTGAGTTGAAACTCATCCTACATGTGTGTGAGCTCCACAGCTTGGTTTTGTGTACATGGAGAGCTCGCTCTATGCTGTACATGTTTGTATGCAGCGGGGAGGTTGCAATGTAGTTTCAATGTACTTCCCTAGCCCTGCCAGCAGTAGTTAGTACACAGGCAAGAACTACATTGTGTGTGTACTTTACTGTGCTGTTTCAGATTTGTTGGTGTTTTTATTACTTAGCTTTGATGGTGTTTTTATTACTTAGCTTTGATGGTGTTTGTCAATGTTTGCCAAAAACACCCCTCTTTCGGAGGATTATGTTTTAGGGGTTCCAGAATAAAGAAAATTATAGTTATAAATCCTTTTAACCCTAAAAATTTGCCATATCTTGGAAGAAAAGGAAGTTGAGTAATATATTTTGTCACTACATGAGCTACATGTTTACATGTAGGTTACATGTATCACCAATGCAAGTCTGTTATTTTAGTTCTTCTTAATTTTGATGTACACCTGTATTTACCAGAGGGAAATTAAGGTGACATATTATTTTCAATATCTACAGAAAAATATAATCACACAACAAATAGCAAAAAGAGTAACGGTACTATACATTCTCATTTACATTTTCATATGTCTGTTGTCACAGTAAGACAACACCACCGACACCTTTAACATACTATATAATTCAGGGTGTTCCCTCACTAATGCCCTAATGATTTCATAAAGACATTGGTAATAAATTGGCAACATATTTACAACTTCATAAAAATGTGTCAATAATACTTCATTCAAATTGCTAAAGTAGGGTAATTCATACATTTCTAGGCTTACGTGATTGTGGAACCAACCAAGGAATGTCAGTATTGCCATTTTTGAAGAGGAAAATCTGCTACATTCATTAGTCATTACTAATCTTGAATTGTAATTAATACATCATGATTTTTAGAAAAACTTGTCTGTACTTGAAGTGCTGTATCCTGCACAAGTTTGTGTGATCTTTCAAAATGAAACGCAATGAATTGGACAATCCATATTTGCAATTGTTTTCACATTCCAAAAATCGTTGCTAAAGAAAGTTTTTCTTCATGTTTCTGGTTGTCTTGTATCTTGTTAATTCACTAAACATGACACTGCTACCGGTAATCATTATTTTTTATAATTATGATGAGTTTTCATGCAGGCCTCACCTTTATTTGTTCTAATAATACACCCTGTTGCTCCTACACAGTGACACTATAGTCCTACCCCCTCTTTGTCCTATGTAATAGTCATACAGACCCTAATGGTCCTACCAACCAGTGGTCTTGTACTAACCTTGTTACGTTTATAATCATGTAATACATGGTTACGGGTTGTTTATAGAGTTAGGCTTAGGGTCATGGCTTTTCTAAACTTGATTCCAAGTCTGTAACAGAAAAAATAATATGTTCGAATACAATTTATTCCCAATTATGCATTCGCCCCATAGGATACAAGTATCTCTTCGTGTTGTAACCATTGCTATTTTTTTTGTAGGCTAATTTCAAATTCAAAAGGTGATCATATAATTTTGGTTTAAAGTTGATTTAAAGAGAGTTTACTGTTTTAGGGAACCTATACATTTGAAGCCAATTCCATGCTTGCACAGAGCAACGAATGAGCTTATGGGAATTTCATCTTGTAGTTTTCTAGATTGGCAAGTAAATCACTTCAGGCTCTGCATCCATTTTCTTTCTTTTTCTATCTCTCTCTCTCTCTTTCTCTTAAATTTCATCTTTTGAAATTGGCATTTGTACAAGCAAGGTTCTGTATTCAACTTAGATGACCACTTAAGAAAGCTTAAAACATTAAGTAGCTATGATATTAGACACAACTTTTGTTTTAAAAACAGTGCAAGGGCATAGATTGTTTCTTCCAGAATCTACAATAGGTCATTTTGCTGTGCAGAGTAGTAGAAAAATCCTTGTCATGTGACCAGGCTGTGTATGACACAAAGTTTGTTTCTTCCAATTTTTTCCCTTGGTCTTCTTTCAAAGGAAGTAACTTGTACTGTTCATAACAGGAAATGACTTGACTTCTTCAAAAACTGGGTAAATGCTTGTTAGAGGGAGCTCTTTAACACCAAGTGCCAGGGCACAAAATTAGCCTTCACCAGGATGCCATCAGACTTGTCTTCATCAGCTCGAGTTTGCCAAATAACACACTATTTTAACTATCCCGATCGCTGATTAGCCAGTTAATTTGCGTTTGCATCAGCCCGCAGTTACAATTAGCGGGATATTTGGTCGGAAAAAAATCCAGAGAAATCTTGGTCTTGTTTCCAAAATATCTTGCTATGAAATAGCGGACTACTTTGCGCCAGTCCGAGCTAGTTTGTGATGAGCGTATCGGTCTGGTGAACACGCAATTTCGAGCTTTGGGATAATATCCCGAGTCTGAAAATAGTGGGTTACTTAGCAAACTTGAGCTGATGAAGACAGGCCTAGAGACCACTATTAATCCTTCGGGCAAGCTTAGAGTTTGTTGGGGTTTTGGGGGCCTAGATCTGGGAAAGCTGCAGAATAGTAACAGCAGAATATATTAAGAACGTATTTGGAAAATACTTTGATAAAAAACTCACTTTTATGACAATGAAACAAAAAGAGCTCTCATGGACAACATAATGAATACTGTTGGATAAACTTCGAAGCATAAATGGGATTAAGGTTCTAAGCATACTATTCCCAGTGCTCATGTGATTACATTGAAGACTTGTTACATTGAGTCCCTTAAAGCATTCACTATTTCTCAATCTAACCACAATTTAAAGGATTATACTTACTGTTCTCGTATTTTCATTCTATTTCAGAAAAAGGCGGTGGATCGGAAACGACCCAATCCCGATTCTCCCAATCGGACAGGGACGACGGAGGCGATCAACCGAACCAGTGCCCTGAGTCTAGAGGCAAGCGGTTCAAGCAGTGGTGTGAGAGGAGATGCATCACCAGCTAAGAAGCCATGTATCGACAGCAAGCAGCAGCTAGCAGGACAGGTGCCCACACCAAACCAGTACGTCCAGCAACAAGATTTCAACAGGATGGGGGCCAACCACCAGGCACAGCCTACTGACAATGGCGTCAACAACCAGATGCCTGAAGGCGCAGATGGCGTCGAGGGGCTTGACTTGCTCAACGATATCGGCAACGAGGATGATTTCATGCGTTTATTGGATGATCCCAATGGAACACAGTTGGAAGAGATGATGAAATCCGGTCAGTTTAACCCTGAAAATCTTTTGACTGAGCTGGCCAGGCTGGAAAATAATTTGAGTATGCAACTTGGAGAAATGCCCGACGTAGCCACCAATTCACCTAGGAGTCAGGACCCAAATAAACAAAGTGATATGAAACCTGACGCCGCTTCCAAAAATGCAGAATCTGGAGTGGTCCCCAAAACTGAGAATTCAGACTCATATGACCCCATGATGGAGGGGCCTCCAAATACTGTAGCTACTGAAGCTTTGCCAAAAGGTGGGCCTTTGCCTAGTATACATGAATTTAAACCCTCTACAGGAAAGAATGTATTGATCAAACAAGAACCCCAGCAAATCCACGCCTCACAGGCTCACAGACTCAATGTGCAGCAGACAGCTGTAAGTACTGGTGCCCAGAACATTGTACCTGGGGTAAACCACCTAACTTCAATGCAGGCCACTGCTACATCAGCAGCATCAGCGATGAATCCCTCAATGAGGGGGTCATTTGTGGGCCAACAAGGTGGTGTATCGGGGCAGCAGGGAAGTTTCTTGACCGCTCAGCAGCAGCAGCAGCAATTGAGTAGCAGGCAGTTTATGCAGAATCCCCGCATGGCCAGCAACCAACAGAGCCAACATTCAAGGATGCCCAATCCAATGCTCACTACTAATATGAACGCTTCCATGTCAAGTGCAGACCAACTTACGCAATTTGCAAATAACTCTATGCGAGGTCAAGGTCAGTCTACCGGGAGACTCCCAAGTATGTTACAATCCTTTATCCAGGACCGTAGTCCGACCATGGCCCTGTCCAGTGGCCAAGCAGGGACCATGATGCCCGGGCAGGCCTCCCAGTTTGTACAGCGTCCTCAGCAGCAACAGCGTATGGCTAGCCCTGAAATTCTCCAGAGGTTGCAGAATCCACCCCATTATAATGCCAATGCAGAGCAAAGAAAGTTTGTGGCCAACTCGTATGCCCAGCCATCGCAGCAGAGTCATACCATGCAGCAGCAGGGCAACACCCAGATGCTTATTCCTAGACGTCCTCCACCTCGTTATGACGAGACACCGCACCGCAACTCCATGGCATTCCAAGGTCCTGTCAACCAAGGAATGCCACAACAGCTTGGTCAGCAAGGAGCTATGATGACACACATGGCAGGACAACCAAACATTCGCTCAATCACGCCTGGCCAGAGTGTGCAAGCCCACCCGAACAACGGCATGGCTGCAAGTGGAGGTAACCTCGCTACCCATTCCGGTATGATGCAGGGGATGACCCAGCAGCAACCGCAGCAACAGGGGATGATGCATCATCTTACCCCACAGATCCGACGTCAGATCATGCAGCAGCAGAATATGCGTAGCATGCAGCAAACTGCAGCCATGGGTAACCAGATGAGCATGGGATCTGTTCCTCCTGGTGCCGTCAACATGGGTCAGGCAGGGGTGGCTCAGTACCAGCAGCAAAGGCACCTGCCTGGCCAGTGGACGACAAACCAGCTCTTGCAGCATCGGATGCAACAGCAGACAAACAACTTCCAAGGTAACAACATGATGCAGCAGTCGTACCCGACGCAATCGCGCTTCCCTCAAAGAAACGTCATGGACTCTGGCTCCAACATGAGAACTTTCCAGAATATCACCTCTCAAGGTGGTATGAGCAATGCTACGAATACAAACCCTTCCATTATGACGCAGCAGCAGCAATTTGTAGGTCAACCACCACAGTCCCAGCAACAGCAACCGACGCAACCGACGCAACAGCAGCAACAACAGCATCAACAACATCAACAACAACAGCAACAGCAGGGCACTATGCAACAGCCTGTTCAAGGTAGCTCCATTGCAGCAGCCATGCAGAACGGTTCTGCTGTGAGCGCAACAAACCAGACATTTGGCAACAATGCACAGCAAATGCAAATGGCCATGATGCCAGAAAGCAACAACCAACAGCAACAACAACAACAACAACAACAACAACAACAATCAGGCAGCACTGACATGTTAGATTTGCTTGACAACATCATTAAAAATGACGGGCCATCGAGAACAAATAGTCATGTGTAGGATTTAGCGATACAAAGAATGATCTGAATTATGATGATAGATATATGGTTTTTAAATGATATTGTAAGAAAGAAAAAAGAGATTTGTATTTATATGAAAATATGCATGTTAACGATTTAGAGCTGTAGATACCACTATTTAAGTGGAAGTTTTTAAATTAATATATGGGTCTCTGTCTCTGAGACTGTATGGATAGGAGAGAATTTTTTTGTCAGTATTGTCTTTTCTTTTCTTTGATATTGTTGTCTAGAACAAGTGGTGGTTGAATGGTCATTATCTCTAGATAGGTGTATTTGTGTAAAGGGTTTGTTAAATAAGACTATCATGAAATCTCAGGTTTTGAAACTTCAGTGAATTGTTGTATCACTGATTTTTAACTTCTCAGTGATTCTTCTATAGAAAGGGACGTAGGGTTTCCTTTCGTAATAAGTGCACACTCTTTTTGCTAGAAAACAGTTGCCTTTAACTTGAGTTTGAACTTCTCTTTTGAAGTGACTGTGAAGTTCTTTTTTTCTGGTATCGGACTATACTATAAGCACTGACTGACCTTAACACATTAAAGAAAGCATGGTGCATTGTATATCTCTTTCCTATAAATATTAGATATCATTTTTCTATCTCAAAAGTCGAAAGCAATCAATATTCTAATCCTGGAAGCAAATATTTTGTATGAAATGAGATATGCAGATGTATATGAAAATAGGATAGTGGTCACAAATATATATACCGGTATATATATATTTTTTTTTCCTCCAGATCTTTGTACCCTGAAGATCAGAATCATTGCCTTAATGTAAAGAATAAAGAATCAACGAGAAAGAAAATTTGACAAATACTGTGATTGAAGCAAATGCCATTTATAGATCAAAAGTCAGTGAAATTTGATATTTCATGTAGTGAAGGCTTTGTAATGTTCATTTTTTTAATAATAACAATAATAGTGGGTTCTTGTATAGTGCTCATGTCTGTCAGAATTGACACTCCTGGCGCTCCTGATTAAGATTCAAATTTATCAAAATCTTACAAAATAAACCAAGTTATTTTCTCTCTTAGATTGTCTTATGTCACCAAAGCTGCATTTTATCTCCATAGTTGCATTTTATCTCCTAAGTTGAATATATGCAAATACAAATGTAGTGAGAAATGCATATATTTCTGAAAAAATAATGGATACTCCAGTATTTTGTTCATGGTACTGAAGCTTAAGTTGAATTTGAGAATTACCAAGGTTTACAGAATTGAAAAACGTGATTATGTATAAACCAAACCATTAAAATCAAATAGTATATCAAAGAGAGCTATTTTAGTATGACTTAACCCTAGACACAGTTGAAATTGTCTTAATATATTTTCTGATTGCCGATTCTCAACTAAAAAAAATAATAAAAATAAAAAATATCAGGCCATTATAAAGAGGGTTCAATTGAAGATGCAACATGAAGAGGTTGCTAACTGAAATGGATAAGTTTGGTAATTCTCTGTTTGAGGGTTGTGTTTTAAATTTTCCCTAAAGAATGATAGTTTGCTCTTCCTTGTATTGTTTGTTCTTTTGTATCAGCTCGTTCAGATATGATGCTGTCAAACTGCAGCGTTTTTTTGGTATAATGATGGCATAAAGCGTAATACACTTCACATTTCTGTTTCTTATAACACAGACCTCGGTGAAGGCGCGCATGACCTTAATTTAAAACAGTTGCTATTCATTTATATGTGTAAAAAAATGTGTGTGGCTTATTTGCGGCAGTTCTCCACATCGTATCTGAACGAGCCTTTAATGATTTATTTTTGAATGAGGAAAGATGGTAAATGATCTATTTTGTAATGAAAAATAATTTGATATTGATTGACATCAGAATGGTGGACCAAAATGATTGAATGGTAATGGTAGAATTGTTGTAAGTGTAAGTTAAAAGGAAAGAATAATGTTTAATGAATACATGTACATATAGATCTGGTCTTGGTTATTTTGAAAGGGAATGTTCATTCATGAGAGGCAGACAAGGTCTATGGTATCACTATGTAATAAAGTCATCTGGGACAAATCTAAACTAAAAACTATGAAATCTGCAAAATTGGTGTTAAATTGGCGATCCGAATACCTGGTATCGGTTTTTGCCTCATTTCTGAAGTTGTTGGATGCCAATGTACCAGAGTTTTACTGAGCCCATGAAGATTACTTTCTTCATCTTATCAAACAAAATCATTCTCAATGTCAAAGGTTTTTTTTAATTTCCATTATACATTTGAAGAAAACGGCTCAGTGATGACTATATTTCAATGGCATGGATTGATAACAACTGAAAACTTTAGTCTATGCTCACACCATAGCTAATTTGGAAGAGTTAATTGACTGAATTATGAAAAGACTAGTGCCAGTCTCTTCATTCCGTAAGAAATACTGTAACTATGCTAATAAGTGAGTAAACAAAAATCATGTTCATCTAATTATGATATCAGTAACTCTAATAAATCAATAAATCAAATGAATGATACATTTCGCAATTCGTTTCGTTACATACGTGTAGTAACCTGTATGAGATGCAAGAGGCTACTGCACTCTGTATATCAAATGACTACCAGGTAAATCTAAGGTTTAAATTTTGTCTGCCTAAGTATGGAGTAATGATATTCATATGTAATCAGCATTGTGAGGTGAACCTTCCCTTTAAAAGAAAAGATCATAGCAGGTAGCCAACAAGGGTCCATATGGTTTTGTAAGAGTCTACGCTTACGTCAGGAGTGTTTTTCCTGGGTTCTCCAAGCAAATGACATCTTTCTATGAGCCCTTTATTTTGAGCTCACTGCCCTAGTAATGAAATGTGATTTGGTTGGTATTTCTTCTTTTTTATTTTAATATGTGTAAAGCTTTTTTTTTAATTCACAGATTGTATAACATCCATGGGGAAGTCATGCGTGGGCTGTAAGGAGGAGAAGAGCCTTTTGAAACTTGAAGAGAAATTGAGTTACTTGCATGTAGGCATTCAAGAGGGCAACAGCATTTTTGCATGTTGATGCATGGTCTACAAGTATGTCATGTACCAGCAAGAACCCTATTTGTCAGAATCCAGATTTTGAAGGAAATAGTAGAGGTTTACTGTTCATTGGGCTTGTGCATGTTTCATCAAAGAACTACATTGTATGCTAATGAAGGATGATGCCAGTGGATGTTAATCTTCTGTAACAACTCAACATATTTTTCAAAAATCTCACCTTTTCTGATTCATCACTGCTTTATTTTGCAACAATAATATATTTAACCTTGCCCGTTTTAATGACAATGATTTTTCAATGACGATCTTTGCAATCATGATGATAATTATCAAATACAACATTTTAAACCTAATAAGGGAATTTTTGCTCTTCTTAAAAGCTGCAAGAGTGCTCATTATAACAATGAAATTAGCGTTTTGCATGAAAATTAGGTGTCCCAGTTGTTGACGACTGATGAGGGATAATGGCTCAGTGGATAGAGCAATGGTCTTGAAACTAGCAGGTCGTAGGTTTGAAACCTTTCTATAATTTCTATAAGATAATTTTTGGATACTCTTGTCCTTTTGGACAAATCATATTTCAAAACATCGTTATGAAGCAACCTAAAGGGACACGATGAGAGGCCACTCTAAACGGTCAGCAGGCCTACATTTTTTTGCTAGCTTGCTTCCTTCTTTGTTGGGAATAAATCCTGAAGAGCGTAGAACCGACAGAGGACAGTATAGGGAACAAGAAACACTGAAACGAGCTCTACGTCTACATATTTTGCTAATCTACATAGTCGTATTGTTGAATCGAAACTTAAGGTTTGTCATTATATGTAGTACTTTGGGTCTCAAGTAAATAATTTGATGGTGTAGTGTGGCCTCTAATCACGTCCCTTTACGTTGGTTCATAATGATGTTTCGAAATATGACTTGCAAGTGCATGTTCTGTATGGAAGAAGGAGACTGTGGTTTGACAATTAAATGGCAGTACCACTTCCGGTCACTTAGTTTTGTATTGTAGGATTACAGTGTGCTTTATCCTATGAAGTTTCAAGATGGTACAACGACAACGTGCTAGGTCATATTTAATGTCATCATCGCATCATTTGCACATTGTGCTCACAGTGATTATTTGCGGTCGGGGATCACTGCTGTCCAGTATTGGCCTGTTGTTACAAAAGTCAAGTTATAACTGTTGTTCCTACATGCCTTTGCCAATACATTGCCTGATGCACTTGGAGACAGACAAAGGGCTACATTTTGTGTGCACTGTTCTACAACGAAAAAAATAGAAGATTATGCAGATCCACCAAACAGCATACTGTAGTCTGCCAAGATCTCTACTTGCTTGGCAATTTGCCAGGATTTCTGCCAGGGTTCTTCATGCTGTTAATTCTTCTCTTTTTTTCCTCTAAATGCCTTTGCCTTTTTCTAATGCACAATTCTATGTGTGACATCCCCACCCCCCCCCCCCCCCTCTCTCCCTCTCTCTCTCTCTTTCTCTCTTTCTTTCTCTCTCTCTCTTTCTTTCTCTTTCTTTCTCTCTCTCTCTCTCTCTCTTCTTCTAACCCCTTTTTCCTCTTGTCATATTGAAAAAAATACCCAAGGCTTAGTTTTGTGATTCAGTCTCTTTGCTTGACATGCATCGGCAGAAGAGACTGGGACTATCAAAAGATGTGTTCAGGACTAGTTATTCCCCCTACACAACAAAATATACAGTGAAACCTGTCTATAAAGACCACTCCAGGGTGACAAGATAAGTGGTCTTTACAGGCAGGTGGTCACGATGTACAGGTTTCTAGGAGGACATTTTGTCACAAGAATAAAAAAAAATGTGGTCTTTATTTACAGGTTCCATTGTAAATTGTATACAGTTGGGAGGATTTCAGTTGAATGTTTCACAAAGTATTTTTTCTCCAAAGACATGTTGGAGAAGTGCGAAACACTCCAAGTTCTATAAATTTATGGTCCAAAATGCTATCGGTTCTGTTCTTGGACATGCATTGTGTACAGTAATTTTGCATTCAGTCTATTGTCTTAATGTGTTCAATTCAGTCAATTTGAAAATGTAGATTAAGAATGTAAAATGAGAAAAACTTGTTTATCCTATGTACATTTGCTTGTATTACTTATAAGCAAATGTTTTTTAGTAGTATCAAAGGTTCCAAGATATGACAAATTCACACCTTTCTTGATGTTGATAGTTACCAGCACGACGTAAAAAGGCTTAGATGGGACACCACCATTGCAATGGACCTGACTGCAATCAAACAGTAGCATAGCCAAAATGACAAAAGACGACCATTAATGATACTATGGCATCAGTATATTAGTAATAATACAGTATTAAATATTCGAAGCAATACTTTTTAAATACTTGTATACTTTCATTTTATCATTGATTCCTTCCTTTAAATTGCTTGGCTTTTAAATCTCCTTGAGCATGTTGTGATCTGGACATTGTTAAATTAGCTTTGGAAACAGTAAAACTGGGGAAATGATATTTGAAAGTAAAAAAGTAAATCATCTCAAACATGTATTAGTGGAAGTCTATATGCTTATGAAGCTACGAGTCCAGAAGAATGGGGAATTTTATTAGTCATTAGCAGGTATTGGGCTTCACTGATCACCCATAGCTGTTGTCTTGCCACCTACCGTTATGTAGATGTTGGAGACCACAGCAGAAGGCGTTACTAGTAACTGAATGATCCTTGTATAACATCTCATGTTGCTTAAAGGTAGACATTGGGCGATAAACAATCTTTTGAGTTTTGATAATCATTCATGGGTCCTCAGTGGAGCTTGTAATGTTTCTGAGGCCCTGCAACCCAACATCGGTTTAGCCATCTGCATCGAAAGGATCCAGTAAAATCAACTTGGACTCCCGATCTCCTCAATCCCCAAATCTTGATACTTGCTTGATTCATCGAGTTCCAGTAGGTGATTGGTTAATGGGACATACCGGTAGAGCCAATGCAATGTAGGACCAATGGGATGTAGGGCCTTAGTGATCCCTGGCACAGAGTCATCAAGCTGCCAAGTATAGATGCTCTGGCTTTGGATCACCTTGGGTGATTGGTTAATGGGACATACCGGTAGAGCCAATGCAATGTAGGACCAATGGGATGTAGGGCCTTAGTGATCCCTGGCACAGAGTCATCAAGCTGCCAAGTATAGATGCTCTGGCTTTGGATCACCTTGGTTGGTATCCTTGACAAATGTGGTGGCAGGAGTGGGATAAATAATGTAGTAGGGAACTGCCCAAGTCTCTTACTGCCAATTAGGTCTGTACCTACTTGAGTCTAAGGTCTAGAATAAGGACTTGCTCGGTACTGTTAATGGATGGAAAGTGTAGGTACAGTAAAAACAAGATATCTTCACATGCAAGATTTGCTAAACTTTAATTCCTTCAAGTAATGGAAACACAGAATCACATTCTTGCATTCTGCAAAATGTTTATGTAATAACATCATTCATTAACAGATCGTGAAAGATTCTGGTTTTATAGACTCAATCAAAGTTCTGTCTATTTCTATAGCATGCCTCCTGATACATACAAGTCCACTTATCACATGGAGTCTAGTCTAGTCTATGAGCAAAGATTTGAAACAAGGTAGTGTGTCAAGTCAACTTGGGCATACTGTTATGCAAATTGAACATTCCTAGAATAATCTTGCTCTTTTGCTGCAGATGTGGGTACTAACTGCTTGTGATGCATATACCATGATGTAACAGGTGTTGTGTTAACACTGTGGTTTGTGGAATACGTTGTGGTTTTGGGAAGATATGCTTGTTGGAAAGTGTGAACACAGGGACAATCATTCTCCCCGTAGTCACTAGTGTCAGGGACAGTAGCAAAATGAATTGCGCTGTTTAACTGTGTGGACATTGCTAGTGTCATCCCAAGGAGATATACTTCAGATGTACCAAGTGAAGTGAAGTCATTAGTTCATAATTTCTTCAGGCAATGTGATAATCATGAGTTTTTTTTTTTTTTAATTCAACGTGACCCGCATGATAATAATGTTACTTTTAAAAATCCAAATTTTACAAGTGGTTTTCATACGAGATTTTGTCAGGCCATTTAAAGCATTGATCATGTTGTTGATTGAGTTGGTATGGCCACACTCCTTAAAAGTGAAGCATTTACTTGCAGTCTATTTCGTTGTATAATAATCGATGCAAACTCCAATCTCGTCTCCTTTATTTGTGTATTTAAGTAAACATTTTCTAGTGCTATTTTTGATGCCATGACAATTTTTTTTACATTTGTTTCTCCATCATTATCATTTCATATTCAACCTGTAGCAAGTAGCTGTTGTAGTTATATGACGATATATGTAACTCGGTTTGAGAGCTGTGCATATTTTGTATAATTTTCTTTTCTACTTATATTTACGTAAATTATTGTCCCATTCACCCGTGGAGCAAACTTTGAGCTGGAGCAATATTTCCCATAATTTTGTCTACCATTTTGAGATGGACAAAAACACAGAGCAGTTCTTTTATAGTCAATGAAGTCTTGTTCCAGTTCAGAGTATGCGCCCATTTGTGAATGTGACGATGTGATTAATTCAGAATTTCCTCATTTTCTATATATAAGAAGAGAAAAGAAATGAATCTCTGTGTTCATTTCTTTTCCTGTGTAATTTATTTTCAAAGAATGAATCAAGTAATGTCTGCTATATGCTAACTGTATTTGTAAATAGTGGTATTTTATTCAAAGACAATTCTGAAATGTCCATTTTCATGTTTCTTTTTTGTTTATAATATTGCAAGTTAATTAATATGTTGATGCAAATGTTAGAGAACAATTGGAAATTTATAACTTACTTTGTATATTGAAGAAAGGTTGTCTTATATTTATAAATAGAATTGGTATCTGTAAATTTGCCATACTTTTGAAAATACAAAAAATAAATCATCGTAATGTGAAATGGGAACTACTTCTTGGAAGACACAATCATCACACCTTTTTCCATTTATATAACAAATTCTTTCTTCCTATTTTTTGTAAGAAAATGTAAGGAGATATGTGAATCTTGCTGCAATTTTACAACCAAGATGTTATGCTCATATTTATCTACATCTGACCATGTATATATGTCATGTTTTGTGTTTCCATTCCCCACAACTGTTTTTTGTGAGGATCTATCTCTTTTTCCTTTTCCTTTTTTTAAATTTTATTTAAATTATTTTTTTTGCCTGTGTTTTCTAACTCTAGAAGATCATGTTTAGAAATAAACTAATTTTACACATAGCGTATAGAAAGGAAACTGAACTCATTGCGTCTCGTGTGCTTATTTTTTGTTTCACGTGTTTCTTGCAGAATTTCAGGAGTGACGATTATGTGAGTGTGAGAAAAGTTCAAAAAGTCCTACCAGTAGGCCTACCGCATACAAATATTTCTACTGATACTGATACTGCTAGTACTATAATGTTACTACAACTTCTAGCACCATGAACAGTCCATAAACGTCCTTACTTTTCATATTTTCAAACTAACTAACAAGGGTTCCGAAAAATATTCACACTTGGAAAAAAAAGAGAAGGAATGGAGTCGGGCGGGGGGAGGGGGCTCTTTACGATTGTTTTTTGTTTGTTTTACCTGCAATCCCACCACCATCGCCCATTGTATGCACCCATCCTATCCCTACAAAACGACCACTTAAGATGAGCGTTAGCTATCTCGCGCGCACCTGTTGAATAGTCGTAATATAGCCACACTTCTCCATTGCATTTCTCTGACATTGAACATGGTATCGGTTATCTGCAAGCTATATCTAACATGACCTTTGAACTCCATGCACGGCGAAGAGTATCGTATTATCTGCAACCCAAGTGTAACATTCGTTCACAATAGCTATGATCATACATGCTATCGCACTATTTTTAAGCTTAGAAAATCTGGGGATGGCAAAACAAAAGTCACACAATACCGAGATATGAATTTGCCTGTTCAGGGCCAGAAGGGCGCTAACGATGGGTCATGGGAATATAAGTTAACACCCTTCTGGCTCAATCTCAAGCAGATTTTTGTAGCTTTTGTTTGGAAAGTCTGTAATTTTTAGATCCTCCTCTGAATATATTAATCTCTTCTTCGTATAACTCTTGTAAGTTATATCTTTACATATTCTAGATCTTCTCCAGTATCTAACTAACATCTGGCCGTTCCCATTTTTAACTATCCTTTGCTTACTTCACTAATTAACCACTCACTTATTATCTGCCCCACCTTCCTCTCGATCTCCCTCTCTCACCTACGTCAAAAATAATATTCTTGAGATAAATACATGTATATATCAATATCATATCGACATGCATCATTGCGTTGGTGGAGAAAAGATGAGAACAAGATAAGATAGATCAAGAGATGTAATCAATAATGATGATCGTAGACGCACTGAACAGCTAGGCCGGCCCATATAAGAAATAGACCATGCAAAATGATTAGATGTATACAGCAATCAAACCAACTCGATCATTGCGTATAAAAAAAAAAATTCCTCCACTATATAGAAGAGAAACGTTGGTAGCCTATACATGTGTACCAGGAATGATAGGGGCAAATTATTGATCGGCGACGGTCCTCCATCCCCTCCCACCCCCTCCTCCCACGCGCCATGATCATGACTTCTCTTCCATGTCTAAATTTAAAGAGAAGGTTGAGTTCTTGGAAGAGGTGAAAAATAATTTGTGAGCGTTATCATTCTTAATATGCAAGTGTGAAAGAACATCAGATAAGACATGTTACCTGAAAAGCATGGCTCTTCAAATGCCTTTATATTCTAAATATGTCATGTAACATCGTAAAACTTGGGGGTAGGATTTTTACGCCACGTGTTCGTGTAGTCCCATATACATCTAATTTCTGTGTACAGTGTTTGTAACTTTACCAAGACTTGGCCAAATTTCTTATCATTTTGATGATTCCAGAACCTTGCAATACACACAAATTCTTATATGCTAGATGATCAACCTTTTCTGGTCGTTTCCACATCGTTTCTTTCACAATGCAATCGCATGACCAGAACTCAACTTCATCTTTAAGGACTACTAAAGAAATGACGATACATTTAATACCTTATACACGAAATCGTCTGTTCAGTCAGAGCCAGAAGGGCATGGAGTCTGGGTTAAAGCTATATGAGCAAACGCACGTCTGGGCCCTGTTGTTTAAAATTACCATTGATGGTATAACTTTACCATCAATGGTAACTACCATGGTAATAAGGCTCAACAGCCAATCAAAATCAAGGTTTCCATGGAAGTTACCATTAATGGTAAAGTTACCACTAATGGTAAATTTTGGCTCCAAACAGATGAAACATAGGAAAAGAGTTTTCATCACCTTCATTAATATCTTTTTATGTTTTTGTTGCAGTTGCTATGTATGATATTACCCAATTCATGCACACGTAGGCTACTTAAAATGTATACATGCAGGACAATGGTGTCTCGATAGGATTTTTTATCTTTATTACTTTGTCTTGTTATATATCATGCGCACATGACCAGGGCCCAGCTAGAGTACATCGATAGGACCTACTCCTTTGTGTTAGATATTTCTCTTTTTCTTTTAAAGTTGCCTAGAGATCATTGTGTAACTCAGCTAATCTGTGATCCGCCCCCCCCCCCGCCCTTCCCCCGTTGCATTTCAAGAGCTGTCATTTGGATATGAATTTGTATTTGAAGGCGTCACTGATTATTCAGTTTTTTCAATTTAGATGTCGGCAAGTTTTTATTTATCATTTATAATATATTATATCAACTATAGGCTTATATAGGATTCCTGGCCTGGAACTGAGCAGCTTTTGACTCCCGTTATAGTCCGTGGGTCACCGTAGTGTAGATAGGGGTCGCCAGTGGGTGGATGGGGCGTCAATATGCGAATAGGTCTACATTTTGAAGAAATAAAAATATTGGTATCGGCACACGATCATCATTGGTCGGAAAAAATTAAGAGTATATTTGTAACCACTGGTCAGCCGCTCCCCCCCCCCCCCCGTACCTAGCTTGTAATACACTCAACATTAACTCACAATCTTATTTTTATAAAAGCCTAGTTTTTTTTTTTTCTAAAGCATGCAATCACCAACAAAAAAGGGAATGATATATAATGTTCTTCATAACTGTTATGTCATCAAAGCTGTATGAAAACGTACAGCAAGGTTTTGAATTCGGGCATCATAGATTTTGCAAGACGTACTGCATTAGCCTAACACACACAGTATATTATAACCAATTACAGTCATGACATAATTATACGAGGTAAAAATAATGTTAATGAACAAACGTTATAGAGGAGAGGTGCCACATCTTCATTTCATTATAATCATGTTCATAATTTGACAAATGTAACGCTTATAAATACGTAGAGAGCTAAATCGGGTCAGGAAATTCATTTTGACATGGAAATCATTTGCAGTTACGTGTACAACCCGAGTAGCGATGGGTATATAGATCGTGTACACATAAACAGCCAGTGATTGTACACATCGGACCTGTTATGCTCGCGGGATGGTTACCGCCCACTCTTTTGCTAGTCTGATAGATTCAGACAACTATAAGGGAAATAACCTCAATGCTATAGTTTTGGGTATAAAACACTCTGGAAGTGGAACTGGCATGCAAATTATGTCGCTACAATGGTTGAAACTTGAAAGGGAAGAAGATTGCCACTGTATTCCTTTGGTCAATCTGTTGTTATTTGTAAAAGTATTGTTTATTTTTGTAGTGTCATAACTGCATTAGCGACGGCAGGAGAATTGATAGCAGATATTAAATACTTATAATAATTATGATAATGATAACAATAATAAGGATTATAATAAGAATAATAATAACGATAATAACAATAATGATAATAATAATAATGAAAGTAATAATGATAAAATTCTCAACTTATTCTTAAAAAACTGGTCTTTCAGTGTCTGAAAATAAAGACTAAAAAGACGCTCGTACAAGACATATTCCGTAGCAGACTACAACAACTGCACTTCCCCCTTGCAGTCATACACCAACTCGTACATACGTGATCGTATAGTTCACCAGACGAGTAACTCCATGGTAATACGTATGTTGATCAGCATGGTATAAGGCGAATGGGCTTAGTGCCTGCTGTGTATTGGTATGGTCATCTTATGTAGTACATTATTTTATTTCATATAAATTTAAATAACTTTTTACAACTGTGACATCAGAACAAGTAAACCTTCATTTTTTGTAGGGATCGAGACAACAAGGAAATGTCGAGGAAAATAAACGAGAGAGAGAGAGAGAGAGAGAGAGTTAGTATTATCAAGGGCGTCAATCCCGGCAGGCACGTAGCCAGAGCTTGATGTTTGGGGGGGGGGGGGGGGGGGGGGGCACATACATGTAATCGATCGAGGTAAAAAAAAAAGGGGTCTAAAAATGTTCAACCGATCTTGGATATTTTGGGGGGCACGTGCCCCCCCCCCCCCCCCCCGTGGCTACGTGCCAGAATCCCGGGGGGACAGGGGGACACGCCTCCGCCCCCAATTTTTCCTAGGGGGGGGGGACATCATATCAAATGTCCCCCATGTTTTGTCAGAAAAGAAGAGGGACCACTGCACCAGGGCCGGAGCAACGATTTTGTATACAAAATCTCACGAATTGGCCCCCCCCCCCCCCCAAAAAAAAAAAAAAAAAAAAAAAAAATGAGTGCCTCTTACCAAGGTAGATGTACATGCTCTTACCCCCTACCCCCTCTTATTCACTGGCTGGCCGATTCGCCTTTAAATATTTCCTGACGAATTGAGGGAAACACCCCCCCCCCCTCCAATAGATGTCAGGCTATTCGATGAAAAGATGCCCCTTCTATTTGAATCTGAGGCCCTTTTTTGTTGCTCTTGCAACATGATTAATATACTCCATGGTTTTTCCCCTTTATGACATTAAGCGTGTCCCTCCATTGAACAGGGAAAATATTTCTTTTTCTTAATGAAAAGGTCATTGAAAAAAATACTAAAACTATTAGTTAGCGATTACTTTTGTGAGCTAAATAAAAGAACTGTTGGATGAAAAAGCATTTAACTTTTCTCGTTATATATATAGGCCTTCATTGTATGCGAAAAAACGGAAAATTACTGAAGAGAGAGAGAGAGACAGAGGGGGGGGGGGGGCGGGGTGTAATAGAAAGGGGTACATTATTTAAAAAAATCAGTAATATTTCACACACTCAAAATTGCAAAACCTTAACTCGCTGGCAAATTTAGAAACTAGAAATTTGCTACTCGAGCAGGAGAAGACACATTTTTCTTATTGTATTATTCAGCTAATAAAATCCAACAATGAACTTTAAAAAGAACGATTTAGAATACTCATGGAAGTATTTCAAAGGGAAATATGTAACGTATTGCTCACTGTCTGGCTAAAAGGCATCAATACAAAATAAAAGTAGGGCTGGATGTAAAGAAATTTTGATTACATCCTTTTTTGTACTTAAGAAAGGAGAGACACCTTTGTCCGGTTTCTGAACTCTTCCTCTCGTTGTCTATCAAGTTTTTGTCAACATCCATATCTCAATCATTTTATTTTGCAGCTATTATACAGTGTGGCCTACGAAAATAAATATAAGTGACAAATTTAGACTTGATATGGTTTGGAAGTTATATATACTTTAATGTCTCTATAGGTATACATTGATGTCGACCTATACTCAATGTTCATGTATATTTCTCTTTCTATAATCCGAGAGTTTTCCCGAAATTCGTCGGACGTTTCAATAAGTATTTTATTAAGACATATTATTTTTTATATTAATTTTTTGTATACAATATATCATGAAGAAGAAGAAGAAGAAGAAGAAGAAGAAGAAGAAGAAGAAGAAGAAGAAGAAGAAGAAGAAGAAGAAGAAGAAGAAGAAGAAGAGAAGAAGAAGAAGGAGAAGAAGAAGAAGGAGAAGAAGGAGAAGAAGAAGAAGAAGAAGAAGAAGGAAGAAGAAGAAGAAGAAGAAGAAGAAGAAGAAGAAGAAGAAGAAGAAGAAGAAGAAGAAGAAGAAGAAGAAGAAGAAGAAGAAGAAGAAGAAGAAGAAGAAGAAGAAGAAGAAGAAGAAGAAGAAGAAGAAGAAGAAGAAGAAGAAGGAGAAGAAGGAAAAATGACGGGGAAAAGGGAAAAAAAACATAATGGTGACCATATTTGCAACATTGCCTTGTACATCCAGTTAGTTCCCTCTTTATGTTTACACTCTTTATTAACGCATCATTTATTTAGTCGGCGCCTGGAAGCCTGCATTGTCCTGATTTCCTATCTCTGTCATTCGATTTATCCTCGTTTTATTTTCTTATTTTTCCTCTTTCATCAAAGTTTATAATTTCCCTTTACACAAATGACCAAGGTTTTTTCCTTCCTCTCCTTCCCTCTCTCTAATCTTTTATATTCAACACATAAAATTAATAACAACATCTGAATGCACTTTCTATTCATTTATCTCTCTGTTCCCCATCCATCCTTTTTGTTTCCTTGTCAAACGTTGTTCTTGTACTTTTCTGCACTTTTAACTAGACATGAACTCTTTATTCCCATCATTCATGAAACAAACTTTCTTCCAATCCTTCTCAGTAAATAACAGTTTCGTCTTCTCTAACAAAGCATCATGTATCTTCTCTCTCTTTCTCCGTCCCTCCCGATAACATTCTTTACCAATTTTCCCTCCTCTATTAATGAATACTCTCTCCCCCTCTCTCTACCTTTTTTGTTTTTGTTTGTTGTTGAAATATTTCTCTCTGGTCGGCATCTCCTTTCTCTTCTGTCCCGATCCAACATGCAAAATATTGGACAATGTGTTAACTATCTCTCCTTTTTTCTTTTTCTTCTTCTTCTTCTCTCACCACACCCCTCTTTCAATGTTTGCTAAACATGGACTACCATCCAGTATTCCTGCTCTGATATTATCATCACCTCTTTCAAGTACGTAACCGGGGTCCTGTTTCATAAAACATATTATCAATAACAAGTTACAATAATTGTTACAAGCAATCATGAAATCATGGCATTTGATTGGCCGAGAGCAAATTTGTCATAGAAATGTACCTTTGTTATTGATAATAATTTTTATGAAACTGGGCCCAGGTCCACTACCATACGCATGACATGTATTCCCTATATAATTCAGCCCATTCTCCCCCATACTTAAATCATGAACTAAAATACTGTTCTTCCGTGGTTTTGGTGCAATTAGTCTTATTACCATCTCTTCACATTACGATACCTCTAAAATCTGAATTCATTCAACTGTCTGTATTTTGCATCATATCTGTTGTCATATTTTCTGTACAATAATTTCAAGTAAGAACAGGAAAACTTAAATAAAAAAAATAAAAAAATAAATAAATGAACAAAATTAAAAAAGCAAAGAATAAAAGATACAAACTCAAACTATCTCTTGAATTGGAAAATGAGATGAACAACAAGTATTTAATTAATAATTTTCAAGCAGAAAGAAAATGCACTAATTTTTTCACGATTAAATAAGTAGTCACCAATAAACCAGCAATTACCAATAAATATTTTACCAAGTAATGCAACATGGACATATGTGTTCTTATTCATTGCCTAATTGGTTTAGTTTCTATAAATATAAAACTAGTTGGTTTCAAACAAAACATGTTTTGGGTTTTCCCCCAACTGTCAAGGCAAAAATATACATTCAAGGCTATGTAGAGTCTTAAATGTTCAGTTTTACTGGTTTGTTAAAGATAAAGTTGAGTATTTAGAATATGTAGGCATTTGAAGAGCTTCCGGGAAGATTTGTACTCCGATGTTCTTCCACACTTGCATAATAACAATGAAAACACTCACAAATTATGTTTTACCTCTACCCCCAGAACTCAACCTTCTCTTTAAAGCTTCAAATAGAGCAACTCAAAATCATTTTCATGTAGCCTGTAAAATATGCTGCAAGGTAAAGTTCTTCAGGCAGATTACCATTTGCATAGGTAATGCTCAGATCTGTTTATGTAAAAACAAAATGGGCAGGAAAAACAAAGTCACAGTACTCGTCTTGCATGCGGTGCTCTTATGCAAGGCATTAATCATCGATCCCCATGTTCCTTGGATAGCACTGAAAGCCATAGGTCCCTTGGTTGCTTATTTTCAATCATAAACTTATATTCTAATCCTCCCTGGTAACTAAAAAACACCCCAACACTATATCTTGCAACTTTTCTGTTGGACATACATCGCCACTAGAGGGGGCTATTGCAATCCTTTCTCAGTACACCCCCTCCCCCTTTCTACATGTATTATAATTATACATGGACATGTATCAGCTTTAGTTGTAACTAGATATAGTGATAAGACAATCTTTTCATCATCTTCAAGGTTTCTAACTGGCATACATTGTGAAGATGGAAATGAAATCACCAATCTTGTATCACCTACACTCCAAATTAACATTATTATTTTCTTGTAACCATACCAGATATTCAATATTCTTCTACAAACCCACAATTTTTGACCAATTTACATGATTGAACAGGAGGTCCTTGTTGTTTCTTTCTATTCTTGCAATGTTTCAAATAGCATTGTGCTACCACAGACAACCACTGGCAATGGGAGTCCCTTGCATATACTTTAATGATAATAATATGTACCACTTATATAGCACAATTCCTGTCCTAACCAAGACATATCATGCGCTTGTACTCCTTGTTCTTTTCTCCTTCCTTGCACCATGCAGCTGGTGACCTAATCTTTAGTCCTTCTATCGACTATTCATACAATTTCTTTAATTGTTTTTTTAATTTCCCTCCGATTCTTCCAAATTTAATGGAAACCTAACTTATTCACCTTCCAGCTGTTTTACTTCATTTTCTGACCTTTGAATATTCTGTTTCATTTCTTTTGCCTTTTCCTTCAAAAATTTAATTGCATACAGTGGCCTTATTTTCATTTTCAAATAATCCTGAAATTACAATTTCTTGTCAAATATATTTTCCCAATCTCTCCTAATCAAATTAATTTCATTAACCCTACTTTCCAAAAACATTTTTTATCTGAACAAAGACTATTATTAAATTTTCAATATGGCCTTCAATGCATTTCGAACACAAAGAAGTTGGATTCTTGCCATGGTGCCGGCCAACTGTCCCGGGATCATGATCTCATTCACAAGGTCCATACAATGCTAAATAAGGCTATGAACAGCATCTCCCTCCGACTGCCCGTGGTTGGTCACAAAGTAGCGGAGGGTGATGACTTAGATGGAGGAGGAGCGTTCTACAAAGCATTGTTTCATTTCATTTCATTTCATTTCATTTTTATTTTTTCATTTCCAACAAAATACAATACATAATAACGAATACAATGTAAAATGTATACAAAACATAGTTACATTGGTAATAAACAAATCTTAATAATAATTTATACATTTTAGGTAGACAAAAAATGAATTTTAAAATTTAACTGCATTTATACTTTAAAGGAAATGGAGAGGTCCACTGTAACATGCTTGCAACAATGCTGTTCTTGTTCTGTCCTGCCCAACGCCTACCCTACCCTACCCTACGCCCCACCCCAGTGTTATTTAGGGTACGCATATGCATATTCCCTCCCTTTCAAAGTCCGGGGTGTAAAGTCAATGTGGGCCGATTTTTGTGTGTATTACGACCCCTTTACCAGAGTTTTTGGAACATGAATGCGGTCCATCCATTCCCAGAGGTGGAGGGGGGGGGGGGGGGGGGGGGGGGGGGGAGCCGGGCACTATACACCAATCGGCAAAGATTTTCACTTCCTTGACTCCTCTCTGATCAAGAAAGCACAGGTAGCCGTTATCAGCGCACGGTGCATTTGAAAGAATAATTCTACCAGGTACCCATTTTCCTCACCAGGGTCGAGTGTGACAAATGTAGATTAATGTCTTGCCAAAAACATTAGTCCTAGCACGGCGGGGCTTGAACCGCGTGATCCACAGTCCGCTGACATATACTCGACCTCGACACCTCTATACAGCTACATAATTGTCTGTGGACAGTAACTAGAAGAGTATTGACTCTTACACTTTAACATTCATGTACATCTAATGCTCTCGACAGATGATATTTATCATTTCTTATGAAAACGGGTCCATTAACATTTTTTTCTATACAAAATAATATCTCTATATTACATAAATACAAAGGACAGGAACCTTCCATTATCTTGAAGGGGGATTGAGGAAAAGATTAGGAAAGAATCGGAGTCCCTCCACGGATTCATCACGACACGCCTTCCCCACCTCCTCAGCTGCCAGTAACCTGTGAAATGAAAATGAGAAATATGTAGCCATGACAACTTCATCCGAGAAATATGTAGCCATGACAACTTCATCCGAGAAAATACAGTCAAAATAAATTCTAAATAAACGTCTAGAGGTTGGTATGGCCTATATGTATGTATTGTAAATTACATGTGATACACATGTCTTTATTTGCAAACTTTTTGGATACATCTTAAAGGGTTGAACACATATTAATTAAAGCTTGTGTTGGAATGCATACAGAAAGTCATGCATGGCAATGATTTATAAGTGATACTGAATTCATTCTGTCTCAAGTCTGATTCACATAATAATGAAGGTTTCCTAATAGAATACTTAATTTTCATGGAAAATATGTTTTTTCAGCCTGATCAATTTGTTTGTCCCCGAAAATTTACCTTCTAGCCTCTGATAAGATTTGTATGCAATTTAAGTATCACTGTCCTCTCTCTTTGTACATCCAAAGTCTAATTAAATGTATTTATCTCAAAGTACAGTATTAATCTTAAAAGTCAGAAATCAGTTTTTTTTAAATGTCCAGATGCTATGTCCAGCAGATACATGTTTAGTCATTCCAGTAAATCAAATGTTTCCACTTGACATCCCCTGTGCATTTCCCACCTACCTACCTACTGCCTAAGCAATCTAAATTGCATTAAAATATTTTTATTCTGAGAATTATCAAGACAACTTGGTTGTATTCTTACCTGCCCTTAGCAAGCATAACAGAGACTCCTGCTATCTGGGCTAGCTCATCAGCACTTAGAGATGCCTTCTCCACAATCTAAAGAAGGGAAGAACAAAACATATGGAGAGTTAAAGATCGAAATGGGTTCTGATACATTTGATATTACATACATTGCTCCCCAGGGAATGGAGAATGTGCATACTGAATCTGATGACCGGGGTAATAATATATACTGCGACTAGAAACAAAGTATTAGGCATGTTATAACTAGGATCTATTATTATTATTATACATTGCATCCATGCAAATGCTTTTTGATTATATGCACCCCGCCTCTGGAATTAACTGCCCCAGAACATCCATACAGCACCCATGCTAGACAGCTTTAAGCAGCCCTTAAGAACGTATCTATTTAACTTATTTTCCCACCTTCATACCTTGTAAAAAAAAAAGTGTGAGAACGCTATATAAATAAACATATTATTATTATCATTATAGGCATACATAAATATATGAATAAATGAAATAGATAACATCAAAAAAGTCTTACCAGTTCAGCTGTTTGTTCTATTGCTGCCTCTTCACCCTTAGATAAAGATTCAAGGACAAGAACTCCACTTGTAAATCTACGTAACCTGTAAAATAAATCAAGAAATGGAGAACGTCCTTCAGCATTTTCATTATTCTCGTCAGGTTTGGAGAAGTTAAAAACTGAAAATGATATTGAGACCAATTGGAAGGTAGAACATGTGGGAATAGACTAATAACTTAGACTAACTGGAACAAATAACATGAAAATATCAGTTGGTCCATGTCACATGGATAACTTTCTGCCCCATTCATCAATTCAGAATGTGTCAATTTTCCTGGCACTACTGTATAAAGCATCTCACTTCAGGGACAAATTGTACAAACTCTTATCTGAACCATTCCAAAATGAAGAAAGAGTACAAAAATCACCTAAAATACATATCAAGGTCAATTAAGGGTATGTTTGAAGATTTACTCAGAAACACTGGCTCATACTTTACATTAAAAAAATGCAACTAGCACTTGTCAATTACATAAGCTATGGTCACACCCCCGCCCCCCCCCCCCCAAAAAAAAAAAAAAAAATCAAAACAAAAAAGAAAGCCACTAGGTTGCCGCTGGGAGATCAGTCGGTCACTGGGTGGCGAGTTCAAAATCGGTCAGCGTCTGGGCAGCGCCAGCTTGTTTTACCGCAGTGACTGCCCGTTCATGGCTGAGTAAGGAGCTGCTCAGTGCGCTCCACAAGAGACAACAGCTAGATTTCTATCCGAAGTTTCTTTCACTGAAGAAATGCCCAAAACATGCAAGAAAACCAAGGGGCAAGTGGGGGTAAAGGAGCCTGGGCTGTGTGGAGGAGGCAGGTGGAAAGACAGAGGCAAGGCAGTCCCCACCAGGGTCTCTCTCAAATGGAGAAAGAGGCAGCTGCAGCCTAGGCAGCCCACGCAGAAGAGGACTAGGATAGCGACGTGGATGACAGGGAGGACAGGGACAGCCGCTTTGGGGCGGATGAGGACCCACCTTGGAGCCAACAGTCACTCAGCTCCAGCAGGCCCTTAACAGATGAGAAAGAAGAGAAGAAAGCCCAGTTCTTCGAGGACAACACATTCTTTTATGACATGGGGGACAACGACTACAAGAATAAGGTGTAGAGGTGACACCTGCTGGGGGAGCTGGCCACGTTTCTTGGGCTCGAAGGTAAGTTTTGAAACTTTTTCAACTTTTCAACCATTCGTTTTTGCATTTAAATGGACACTTTTTGAACACGTATATTTTCCTGTGCTTTGAAATGTACTTTTTTTATGAGGTTTCCTTTCGTGTTGTGTGCAGCTGAGATGGCCGACAAGATTTACAAGCGCTTCCGCAACATCCGGACAGACTATCAAAAGCTGAGAGAGAGGGAGGCCAAGGGCAAGTCCGGCTCCGGCTCATCCAAACCCTTCACCCCCCCCCCCCCCCCTCCAACAGTGGAAGCTAAAGAGCACGCTTTCCTCCAGCCGTTTTACCGTGGCAACACGAAGCTAACGTCTTCCCAAGTCCTTGGTTCGGTAAGCATCTGCAAGAATTGGTCTGTCTTCATACCTTGTCTTCTTGCCTTGTTGCCGTGCACTCTTACCTTTTGGTTATGTATATTTTGCTGTATTTGACATGGAGATTTACATTTTTGGACCTGTCCTTGTTTACGATTCTGATTCCGCAGCCAGAGACTTCAGTTGACCAGGATTCAGGCATGGAGAGCTTGGACAGGAGGCCAGACATTGGCTTTGCGTCTCCCTTCCCCATGAAGCCATCCAAGAAGTCCAAGAAGGAGAAGGATAAGAACTTGACAGGAGTCCTGGTCAACCTCATGTCGGAGAGTAAGCAGGAACTGAAGGAGTTCCTGGCTGCGCTGGTTCAGGTATGATTGTACTTTACATAATATTTATTGTGCTACAACCAAGTCTTCCATTTATACCATTGAAGTTATTCTTTCTTTTTGACACCAAATCTCATTAAATGTATGTTGTTTGTTGTTTGTGCTTTAGGCGAGCAGCACATTCCAACCCACAAACATCGCCATCAGCGAAATAGAAGCGTAGACGCAATGAATGGCCAGCGTCCATCACAACATCCCCAAACACCTGTGGCATCAGTACAAGTCTGAAGGTTTTGCCCTTGTCAATCAACGGCATCGTAGACCTTGTTGACCTCTTAGATGCAGAGCAAAAGCGTTACTGTTGATGACCAGCCTGGGGAAGCCACATACATGTATATACCTATGTTGCCCGTGAGAAATTCCCTGCGGGCCGCCACAGGTACACCTACGAGACATCCGCAGATGCCCTGCCGATCACCGGCCAGCCGCCGGGCAATTTTTTTTAAATGAGCCGGTGGCCGGTGGGATACCGCCCGGGAATTGGTGGGTCATCAGTCGGTCACTGCAGGGACGCCGCGTGGAGAAGCTCCCCGATTTTGCCCAGTTTTGACCTAAAATCGACCAGCGACTGACGGAAAATCTACAGGACACCTCCCAGACATCGCTTGGGCTCTACAGCCTGCTCGACTTCTCCAAAAATCGTTAGCTGATGCCTAAATTCAAGCAGCGACCGAGCAGGCTACAAATCGGTTGGTTGCCGCTCTGAATTGGGACCATAGCTTTAGACACTTCAAATTAGGGTAGTATGTATGTACCTGAGTGGGAGTCGTAGCCTCTCAAACTGCTGGCAAGCATCTATCAAATCATCAGGAGAAAGGAGCTAGGGAAGAAAGAAAAACATTATTAACAACAATTCTGATAGAAAGAAATCTTTCTGATTCTGTTTTGAGCAGTATTGGAGCATGGTGCATGTTTAAGGATTTACATAATTTTGCTAGGTGGCAAGAATCTTATATATCTGTCAATACCAACACACAAAATATTATAAACAATATAAATCATACCATAAAAAATCAAACTGTTTGAATAATCAACAGAAATATAGTTGTTTCAACTGGGTAATGCTCAAACCATTCATAAATTTGTCTTGCTAGAATGACCATACAAAAGGTTAACTTACTTGTAGAAGTATTAACATTAAAGCTCAACTACTATAAATCAGATCAACAGATCATTCTTTCTCTCTACAGATTAATTGTTTTGTTTTCTACATGTGCCTTGATTTAATAATGTCTTGAGAAGTTGCTACAAAACTTGATTCAAACACAATAATGTTGAACTTAATTTGATAAAGGTGGGTAATTGGTCCCTTTTCTTCAAGCCGGCAACATTTAAAGATCATTTTCGAAATGCAATGAGATTTAATGCACACATTTTTTATAAGTGCCTCGTTACAAATTATTTCATTCATCTCTTACGAATAATTAAATTTCAATAGTCCGAATGTGAATTGCCTACATTAATTGTTACTAGGTAGGATGGACATTAGGGCTTGCGCTACCTAACAACAAGTAATATAAGCAATTTGCATTCTGACGAAAATGGCCTATTATTGTTTACTTCTGTATCTATTTCAATGTTTCTCATATACATCTACATGAAGCTCTAAATTACATGCAAAATCCTGCTGCTGCCTGCCAATCAAAAGTTACACACCACGAAGGAATGAGAGACATGAAGATGAAAATTCTTACCTCCATACCTCTTGCTCTATTTATTCTACAATATACATCTGTAATGGCCATCATTCCTCCACTTTCCTGCCAGAAAAAAGGGGAAAACAAAACAATTTCTATAAATCATGAACATGAGTTTGATATTGATTGTTATTGTTTAGTTTAAAATGCACATGTTCTAGCACTGATTTGTACGAAATAAAGCTCTGATTGACTGGAAAAGTTATTCACACATGAAGTTCAAGAACTGGATTCTGAAATACTAACATGGTGTTTTCAAAGGCATATATGAATTGAAATCTTGGTATATTTAGGAAGCAAGTACAGTAAAACCTGCTTTAGTGATCACTTGTATAGAAACACCACCTTTCTACAAAGACCATATTTTTTGTTTCCCTTGAAAATGGTTTCTAATTGAAACATGCTCTTAGGGGATCTGTACATAAAGACCACATGCCTATAAAGACTACTTTGTCTCCCTTGGGTGGTCTTTATAGACAGATTTCAGTGTAAAAAGATACAAAATCAATATACTTGTTATTACACAATGAAATGTATTTATTTTAGTATGTTTTCAACTGAGAAACATGACATCTTGTTTGGTGAGTGTACCAGTAAAAAAAAAAAAAAAAAAAAAAGCATTGCCAATTTGACATGAAACATCGACAATCCTGATACGCAAATTTGTTAATGTTATGCTAACATACCTCTACAGGTGCTATTAAAGCCTCCGAGAGTTGTTTAGCGAGTTCTTCATGGTACTTGAGGCCTGACCCATGGGTTTCTCTTGTGACAGGGTTGGCTATACCAAGGCTGAGCAGATAAGACTTGAACTTCACCGTCTTTAAGAAGGAATAAAGAAAAATTGTAGAAATACTGAATGCTCCGGAATTCAATATACCAAATATATGATATAAAACAAGAAATTCTGAATTTTTCCTGAGCGATGTTATCTTTCTCTGAGGCTGCAGGCCAAGGTCGAAGTAATATTGCACGAGGAAAATTCTGATTTTGGTATAAATTCAATATTTGTTATATAAAAATCAAACAAAGTAACAACAAATTTTTTTCATTATTTTAGTTAGCGATTATGTCACAATAGTAAGCAAATATTAATCGACTACGAGGGTAATGGTACAAACTATCATCGCCGAGGTGATCTCGGGGCTACTATCTTCCCGAGCCGCAAGGCGAGGGAAGATGGTAGCCCCGAGATCACCGAGGCGATGATAGTTTGTATCCATTGCCCAAGTAAAGGAGGTTAATATTTGTTTTATATCCCACATCGGCAATAAGGTCTATTTAAAGTGAATTTTACATAATAATAAGAACTGATTCTGCAGACAGTTTAGCTTCAGCTAGATTTTACAAAGCGCAACATGCATACATGTAATACAGTTGATGCGCGCTCATTTGACATTGACATTGACTTTGACATTTCGCGTAACCTACTTTGCTATGCGTATTCAATGGGCAAGGGTGGGCAAGTGGGGTAGCAGCAAAAAATTACTTTACAAAAGTACTATCTCGACCTGAGATCGAAAGATAGTACTTGTCTATACCTTTTTCGTGCTCTGTACAATCGCAATGCAAACAACTATACATGAGGGATATAATTATATATATGTATATATATATGATATGTTACAATTGCATAAATTCTGTATATAAACACTGTTGTTAATAGCTGTTATTTTATGATATGAATGAATAAAGTCCCTCAAAAGAGGATAAATAGAAGAAGAAACAAATATATAAAAATCAAGGGTATATATTTAACAATCTCATGCCTTTATTGGGGTTGCTGGTTTGCATTTTTTCTTTTCTTAATTCATCCCTCTTAATAACTTTGGTATGCCACATGTTGTGCAAAAGATTTTGTTATATTCCATGCTTGTGCACATTAACAAAATGTTGACAGTCAGATGACACTGTTTAGCCTTTACGGTGCTCTCTATTAACAAATACCCTATTTTATATATCACTTTATTCTTGCATCATTAATGATGACACACATTGTACAGCAGAAAATCATATTCTGAAACAACATTTTCTGAGTTGTGATTGGTCAAATGTTGACTGTTCATAGAATATTGTAGGAGACATAAAATGCAATGCTAAAAGAAGGATGCAAAGAATGAAATATTATCACAGGACTATTTGTGCTGATTTACATTACACTATTTTGTTCATACCGCCTCCAGTGAAAAAGATAACAAAAACTAAATCTCCATATATACACCTTTCCTTTATATCCATTATCATGTCCAAAATTCATTTAATAAAAAGCTCTCCAACAAATACCCTATTTTGTTTATCTCTTTACTTTTGCATGATTAAAGATGACGCACATTTTACAGGAGAAAATGGTATACTGAAATGAAATTTTCTGAATTTCTGAAGGACATGAAATACAATGCATAATCAAGAAGTATCAAAGGATAGAACGCAATCATTAAGAAAAGTAAGCAACCCTCACGATGTATTAAAATCTGGGCTTTCTAATTTCTATAAAACAACAATCAACGTAGTTCAGAGTTTACAGGTTTGATTTGTGCATTGTAATCTAACTTTACGCCATAATCTTTGAAATTTCTTTTTAGAAATTGAAGAAAATCTACAGTAATTACCTCATCTTCTGTGATTTCTCCTTGTTTATCCTTGATCTTGTTAGCAATTGTCTTGGTCAAGTCTACCATATCTTTGGCCTGAGAAAAGCAGAAGGGAAATTTGTTATCATAATATCACATTTCCTCACATTATTTTACATACTGTAGTTATATATCGCTTAAAGGCATCGTTTAACAATGTTAAATCTGAGATGTATGGCCCTATGTGTTAGCAGTGTCTGTGATATGGTGTAATATTGAAGCCCTACAAAAAATTGCGCTTCAAAATGATCATGAAGTGCCTCAAAAAAGTAAAAATCTTTGAGTGACAGGTTTTACCATACTCATTTTCCCCAATAGAGAGTCTAATAAAAACCATTAGGAAAAGATTTTTGTTGTTGTTGATTTCCAATCATAAATATCTTGTTAATCAGAATTGTAAAAGTCATGGGATTCCTGACTGACCTAAAGGTGTATAATTAAAAATTATTATTGCAGCATGAGCTAAATCCAGGATTTTGTTTCAGAATCTGAGGCAATGTTACCAAGTTATTTTTAAGAACTGAAAAAGAACTTATGATTTTTTTTCCCCTTCTAATCATGTGGCTTATAAATACTCATGTATATTTGCAAAACAAAATATCCTAAAAATATTACAGTTTATGTGTGGTCAAAGTAGCAATATCATATATTCAAGGAAAATAAATAAAAAACAAAGTGGATAAACAATGAATAACACTCACCTTCTTCATAAGCTCGCCCAAATCTTCAAATGCCTGTAAATATTTATTGAAATTAGAGCAATGATATGAACGATGCAACAATTCAAGTGAAATTGTGATATTTCTAATTATCTCTATGAAGCCTAATACATTGTACTTTAATCTCACTATTTACAGCTAATAATTTTCATACTAACATGGGTACTTCAACCCACAACCTATTTTCATACTCACAAAGTTTAAATGAACTCAGAAACATATATACTAAGTACTTCAATTACAAAAATAAAGGCTGAAGGCAGCACCTAATTTGGCAAGTGAGCAAAATTAAATACTTATTTCAAACAAAATTTTACAATTTACCTAACTCCAATAATACACTTCTGTAGTGCTTGCGCTAAAGACATGTTAAATTGTTAATCAATGAACAGTTCATAATTGATGACGATCACCAGTTTAATGAGTAGAAGTAAAAAGAAAAGAACAGAAATAAGTTCCCATAATTTCATATACCGGTATACATGTATAATCTTTAAAAAATGTGTAGAACGTTACCTTGTCAATATTTGTATCTGTCTCTTTTCTTTTCTCTTCCAATTTCCTCTCAATTCCAACAATCCCTTTGTGAATAGAGCGAGGCTGCCAAGAAAACAAAATTGAGAGCATTTTTAGAGGTTGGTTCAGAAGAATTCTGTCTAATGATTCTTTTTTTTAATTTAATCTTCTTCTCCTGTTTCTATTTGTACTGATTCAGATAACATTCATTTGTTTATAATGCCCCCATTGAAAAAGAAAAAAAACACAAAATCTCCATATACTTGTACTGTACATTTTTCTTCCATGTTCATAATCATATCTCCTTCCACTCCTCCTCCTCCTCCTCCTCCTTCTTATTTTGTATATCAACTATACCTACCGGTATGTAAAACTGACAATTTTTTGAACATGAAACCAGTTGTGGCATGTTAATATCACTGAGGGGACACGGGGTCCTGTTACATCACACAAATTCAGAACATGCATTATCATCATCATCACCATCATCATTATCGGCATTTGCTTGCTTATGGCTAATACATTACCTGTGCCGTTGGTTTGGCTTGCTGGGATGCAGGCACGAACTGCCACAGCTTCCTCGATAGCTGCTCAGTCAAGCAGGCGAAAAACTAGTACAGAACAAAAATACAATTTTTAAAGATTGATTTTAGTCATGGCAAATAAAACAGGAACATTTCTACTCTTCTAATTTTTGCAATTTTAAATTTAAAATAATAATACAAGGCATTACATCATCCACCATTACTAAAATAATATCATATGTGGAGGGAATAGGAGGGGAATAGGAGGGGTGGGAGGGGATGGGAGGGGGATGGGAGGGGGGATGGGTTAGGATCAAACATTACCTGTTCCTCTCCGCCCTCTTTGCATCCAAGTTTGATGTACGTGTTTGAACTGCTCATAACAGGACCAGGGTTTTTATTGGGTGGAGCCGCATTGAGGTGAACCACTACCATCCTGGGGGACAAAAGAAGAGGAACATAAAAAGAGAAAATGACGTTGAAAATTCGCAACAACAAACTCTTCATTTTTTGTACCTATTTTCATTATTTTTTTAAGAATCACCTGTACACTGATTTTAATAATAAAGGTACTTTAACATTGTAAAATTGTATCGACTTAAGAAAAAACTTATAAAGTAGTTTAAGGGTGGAAGGATGGATAACATACTAAGTTTAATAATATACTTGATTTAGGACCAAGTACACAAAAGTGTAATAAAAAAAGCCAAAAATGTATTCCTTGACATTAGAGTTTCAGGAAACCTCAAATTTGCATGGCTCAATTTTATGTAAAATACACTATAATAATTAAAGCTACATGAAAGTGAGCTTAACATGATACAGCACTCATTCCTGTTAGCATTTCATATAATGACCAATCAGCCCAGCCTTGAGTAATGTTGATTGTTAACAATCTAGTATAAATCTGTATATATATATAGCAGTTTAGCACTTCATCATTTACATAAAGACACTTACCCCTTTCCCTTAGGATCTGGAAACTTCTCAACATATATGACCAGTGACAGATGAAAAGCTAACACTCCCTGTTTACGCAAACACAAATGATAACAATTTTATTAAAAATGTAATGATTGTCAACTTTTTCCTACATCTGGTCTGTCAGTCATGGTTCCAATTGATCTGTAGTTGTAAGCAAAAAAGGAGGGAGGGGCGGGGATGGAATGGACTAACATTGCATAAAATTGACTATGAAAATTGGAACACATCCAGAAAAAAGCCAACAGCTAAAAAAAAACCTCCTCCAGACATTGAATACTGTGCAAGAAACAGCGCCATCCTACATGCAAGACATAATCTGCCCATAAATTTTAATTTGTGCCCTCAGATCTTAATAGTGAAATCTTCTCCAGGTTCCCTAATCCAATACACGATACTATGGAATTTGGGCTGTATTATAAGAAACCAATTATTTGATGATGATGATGATGATGATGATTGTTATTATCATTATTCTGATTACCATAGATGTTATCATTATCATCAATATTACCAATATCATCATTTTTAATATTATTATTACTATTATCATTATCATAGTATCATTATTATTATTATCATTATTGTTATTATGTATGAAAATTGCTAAATCATCAAAATAATCATGTGAATTTGTGGTTAATACATACATAAGAGACTTTGTTCACATTCAAGGAAAATGTAAATGTTCTAGCATAAAATGGAAAACGTCCTTGATAGTTTGAAGAAAGGAATCAATAATTCTTCAAAATGTCAATCAGTCAAAGTGTCCTATCTAGCCTTAAGGGCTTGGTGATAATAAAAACATTATCACCAAGCCCTTAACGCAAGTCCTATCAAAGGAATACATAAACTTTACATCATCCGGGGGGGGGGGGGGGGGGGGGGTGTTTCATAAAGCTGTTCGTAAAGTTACGCATGACTTTAGGAATGACTTAAATATGAAAAGCCAAATGGGATGCTCAATCATTATTAACTGCATTAACTAAAGTTTAACTGTGCAGATATAGATTAACATTCTTAACATAACAATAACAAACCTTTTTAATGCAAAGTATATTTCTTTGCCATAATTTAATTAAGGTTATTTGAAATATAGTCACACTTTGTTAAAACATCAGGAAAATCTTTGGGCATCCTATCTGGCACTTCATATACAAGTCGTTCGTAAAGTCATGCATAACTTTACAAACAGCTTTATGAAACACCCCCCTGGTGGATCAAATGATACTCACCCTACCCTGCATGTCTTTCCACATCAACCTGTGAGTTGTCAACACAGCTATCCCATGGTCAAACTGGGTCTGAAAATATATGGTTTGCAGTTAGCATGGTTAGATGCAAAAAGGTATCAAGACGATCATCTCCCGATGAGTTAGAAATTAAACAAAACCAACAAAACATAAACTAGTAATAGGGAGGCCAATGCCCAAATCTAACTTTTTAATTACGAATTTGTTTAAAATAAAACAAAGATTAAAAGAAAGCATTTACTTTCACTAAGAAAACTCACCCATCTGCCGACTCCAGAAGTTCCATAAAATAGGAGATATCCAGCTTGTAAACACTCCCTTCCTTCTACGCCTTGGCCGTACGCAAGAGCCTTGAAACAGATAAATTCATGTCGCGAAATTACGTTGATAATTAGACAGGCCCGAGGCAATGGGCGTGTCATTGTCCGGACAAAGTTCATGATGAAGTTTAAAACTTCGCGCGAAAGTGCAATCACTCAACAGCGGCTAGCCTTGAATCGGTCGCACACGTACACACCGCGCAGGCAAGCCCCAATGCAGGCTGAAATCCAGCCATCAATGTGCGAACGATTCCATCTTCTACTACTACGAGCCGAAGGTGATGGTTCAAAAATGAAGAAGGAATATACAAATTGGCAGCTAAGAAACATATATAATTCATTGATATTTACCTTAGATGTGTATTCCAACAATTTGATTTCCTCATGAGTATTCCTTATTATCAACGATCGAGAAGTTACGAGGTCCAATTAACATCCATCTTGCAGCGAACACAGCAGCATGATCCATGCAACGTACGTCATGTACGTGTACTAATATTTCTCTCACTCTCTCTCTCTCTCTCTCCCCTTTCGCTATACGTAACATACACACTCACTAACCATGTATCATACAACACACACCTTCAAATCATGGCTTTCATTTCAATTCTCAATTGGAGTATAGACTGCTCACGTAGACTTTTTTTTTTACTGAAATATTTTTTTTAACACTTCTCATACATTATACTGCACGACACTCGTATCTAGTGCTGTGAGAATAAGGTACTAGGGTCTATAAATAAGACTACGCTTTGCGCACGATCTGACCGGAGCTCAGTGGAGCTCAGACATATGTCGCAATACCCTTTATTTTTGGCGCGAACAATGACGTCACTGTTCACAGTTTTTCTTCTCATTTTGAGATGGATGTAGCTATAGGGCTCAAACCAACGCAAGATTGACAGAAACATCGTACTCTATCTACTTTCGAATGTTCAGTTTGTAAAAATCTGTATTTAAAAAGATATAATCTTTTTTCTTTATATTTTCTAGTTGTTAGAAGTGGCAATTGTGAACATCTGAAATGTTGATCTCTATCAAAAGTTCTTTACTCAAAACGGATCCCATATTTTTAGTGTCTACCTTCAGCCCATGAGAAGGTTTTTAGTGAGCAAACCTCTACGCCCTCTAGGATTTTCTTAGTCTGTGATGCGCGTTCGTAAAGTTGTTCTGCTACGAGAATTATTGGACTCAAATACGTCAAAATCTGCAAGATCGTCAACAAATGGTGAAAGACTGTTACAGATCCGTGATTATTTATAGGTAGATCTATGTTGTGAAATGTATGATTGTATTTTCTTTTCTTATTTTCATCAATTTTTTTTTTTACATCATTTTTTTCCCTCTGCTAATTTTTTGAAGTGGGCGACGAGCGCACAAATCGTAGGCGTAGAAGCCTTACGCCCGGGCATTGGCCTCCCTACTAGTAAAACTAAGTCATTTCCAAAAGAAAGGTAGATCTAGACCGATTCAATTCTGGTAATTTCCAGCCGATTCCACACCCTATGCACAATAATACGCTTCACTTCTCGCGAATAGGGTTTAAACGCGGCGTTTAATGTGCCTGCAAGAAGAAGAAGAAGAGGAGGAGGAGGAGGCTTTTAGTTTTTGTCTTTGAGTTTGATTTGACTTCCTTGAATTATTTTGATGAGTTTTTCTGGCAACCTTACTCTCTAGGATAAGGACTAATATATGATCACACATTCGAGAAATATGATAGGAAATTATTGGTAATTTTAAGGGAAATATTAGCTGTGGCCTGTGCTTTCCTCACTCCTCAGTGCAGTCTCACTCTCAGTCTCAGACATCATCACTTAGTAAGTTCCAAAGACAAGCAGGACCCTACTCCCTTTTCAAAGAGTGGGACTATGGCAGGTTACATTTTAAGTATTATAACGTATTTAGAACAAAAATGAATACCTTTTGATTCCCATCGTACAAACGAATACCGTGTTGTTGTTTTACAAGAGCCTCTCGAGGCATTAAAGCATCATTTGTCCACTCGAATCGGTCCATTTGTACAATTTTGCAGAGTTTCATCAAAAGTCTACAGACTGAAGATGGAGAACAATAATAGTGCTACCCTTGCATGCAATGCGCAAACCTTTGGAGTAATTAAGCATTGCCAATTTTAATAATTTGTGGTATTGACAACGAAAATGACGTTGACAACAAAAATGAGCGTTTTAATCCACGGAAAAAATGTAGTAGTTTAATATTTGTAATATTTATAATTCTTTCATCATAGTGGTTTGACTTATTTAAACAAAAATTATCATTCTGTTTGTAGTAATAGTATGTATATCTAGCTAGCGATTAGTAGCCTACTCACATTCGGCAACAGGCGGGTTGATTTAAAAATAAAAGTGCCTGCTAGCAACTCCACTTGCGTTTATTTTAGGCTTTTTCTACTCGAAGTTGTTATCGAATGCAGACAAAATGGGAGACAATCCTGCTGGAAGTGACGACGATCTGAATACACTCTTTGACCGGGTTTCCAATAAACTCGGTTGGAAGTGTGACGCAAATTTTGACGAGTTATTTGAGCAGGTACGTACCGCCTTCCCGGGACTCGGGAGGCGGGAGCGCAGGGCAGGGTAACGGGCCAGGCGGCCGCGGTCTGGGGAGCCGGGAGCTCAGCTCCGCTTACCCAGTGTGCTGTGCTGTGCACTGTGCTAGGACACTCAGTCTGATCTAAAATGGTGGTGGAGATGATGATGTTGATGATGATGATGATGATGATGATGATGATGATGATGACGACGACGAGGACAACGACGACGATGAATGATGATGATGATTTACACAAACCTTTAAACTATGCCTCCAAAAGAACCATCATACCATGCATCAATTTAAATTGCACGGAAGCGACACCACCTCTAGACGTTAGTGCTTCTAACAGCTAAGCGTTGTCTGGATACCGTTCTGAGATGATGAAGAAGAAGAAGAAGAGCGCCCCTACTGATGATGATGATGATGGTGTTGATAATTAATGATATTGAAAATATTAATAATTGATATTAATTATAAAAATCTAGATCTGAAAATAGAAGTAGGGCGACCTAGCCCTAGGGCCTAAGTAATAGGGGCCATTATTTCTCAATCAAGGCATGTATGTAGTCTTGATCTAAGAAATAACAACTTCAGATATGTTCAAAACTGCACTCGTTAGAGTAATCTGTCCACTGTAAAAGCTTTTTGAATTTATGGACAATGTAAACCAGCAGGAAAAGTCATCTTCTCACTTCATTTTAAAAGGAGAGGGCATCATACTAGCCTGTACTGTTAGGCTGTACTTGAGAAGTGAAGATAACAAGTGAAAATGATTTTGAGACTACACACAAACATCCTGGACCCCGATATCTAAACAAATTTTAATACATGTAATCAATTTCATTTCCATCTGAATTGCAGCTTTCCCAAAGCACAAAGAAAAAGAAGAGCAAACGAGTGACTACCACAGCTAAGAAAAAGAAGAAGAGCCAAACGACCACCAAAAAGAAAACTCAAGATCCTCCAAAAGAACAGAGCAAGCCCTCTAGGACACCACCATTGTCAAGCGGGTTTAGTGATCCAAGTCAGGATTCTTTATCCTCTAAAGCTGGCATCAGGCATGGTATCTCTAGAAGTTTGAAGTTGGAGTTCCAGGCAGAAAAATCTTGCAGTGCCAACATCTCAGTTGCCAATGAAGAGGAAGGCAAAACCGTTGAAGTCTTGAAAGATACAGCTCCTGTTGTTTCTGCAGAAATCCACAGTGACTCAGTTGCTTCACCTACATGTAGCTCTCATGATGATGCTTGGAGGACTGGGTTTGAATGGGAGGAACATCCTTTACATGGTGAGCCTGTACATGCAGATGAGCCTCCTAGAGGTTCAGAAGGGGATAGGCAAGAGAAACCAAGACATTCCAGCGAGGATGAGGCATTTGAAAATAAGGAAAATGAAGCTCCATCCATAAATGAAAGGACATCCAGCAGTGATGAAGATGTGGTATCCAGTTACAGAAAACTTAGCGAAAACTCTTACAAGGGTATCGGTACAGGGGCAGCAGAAAACGATTCTGAAGACGACGTTTCAAAAATCTTCACTAAAGACTTTACAGAGTCGCCTCAACCTATGAAGTGGCTCATGTCCCCTCCTTCAAAGCCCAGCTCATCAGTGACATCTCCACTGCAAACTTTGAACTCTGACAGCAACGATGATGAATCCAACCCTGACTCTAATGATGACGATGACGATATCGGGGATATTTTTGGTGCTAACATTCCAAGTTTAACTGAAAGGTTGGCACAAAATCATCTCGAGAACAAGAGGAAGGAAACTGCCAGCAGGAAAAACAGAAGAAGAAGCTGTGCTAACCCAAGAGCTGCTCCACTTGTATTGGACAATGCATGGATGGATGAAGAAAAAGATGAAATAGGTGGGCAGGAGGATAAGGGTGATGATGGAATCCTTGGAGGGGAGGCGAGGTTGGAGGCTGAAGACGATGGAGAAGAGGAAAGAAAAGCAAGTGATGGGGATGAGGAGGAGGTAGCTGAAGTTGGTGAAGTTTTCGAGGATCGTAATCGAGTGTTACAGAAGAAAGACATAGAGACCTTCAACACCAATGCAGAATCTTTTCGGAAGGCAAGGTATGATAATGATGATGATGTCTCCATTTCCTTTTCCATATCAAATTCTTAGGAAAGGAGTCCTTTAAAAATTGCACACAATATTTTGTAGTAAATTAGGTCTTCTTTCATGAAAGTTGTGATTTCATGCTTTCGTTAAAGAAATCAAAGTTATACAACTTGTCTTTCAGCACAGTAGCTTTGTGATTTTTCAATTTTTGTTAGATTTTTTTTTGGAGTTGCATTTGTTTAAATTATATATATGTATATATTTTAAATTCAAGATGCCCTAGGTCTACTGTCCTTTTTTATATACCCTTTTCTTCATAGAGATTTTAAAATAAATTGTTCTAAATGATCCGTACGTTGTGGGTGTCATTGTGCATATTCAACTTGACTTGTAGAATATACATGTATTATATATGTTTCATTCATTTCATATGTCAGGGCCAGACGTAAAGACTCTTCTAGCAGTGATGATGACTTTGAATCATGTGAGTAAAAAAAAGGGGAATCTTATTCCTGTAAAAAATGTGATATTGGAGTATAACGAACATGGGTGTCTCAGAAATGTGCCAACCTCAAGATAAAGTGATACACTCTGAAGCCGCCTCCATTTCACAATCAAATGGCAGGAGAGAAGGGGGTGTGTAAAAGATTATTTACCATTTATTTCTTTGTATACAATTTAATTACTACTTATATTTATTTCCTCATTTTCCTTGTCACATACATGTAGATACACTTAAGTTGAATTTCTTGCAGTAATTTCTTTGCCCTGCACTATTTTGTGCTAGTCAGTCACAAGTCAAGTTATCAATTACAGTTGTATGTACCAGTATAGTATATATGGTATTGTTTTCTTTAATTTCCCTTTGGTTTTCTATTTGCATGAATGAGAGAAAAATTCCAACATAATTAAGTGTAAGTTTATGATAATAATAAATAATAATAATAGTGTCATTCTTGTATAGCACATAACACAATACATAAGAACGTTCCTATGCACTTATAATCAATGAACCATAAGAAGGTGTAACTGATGAATTGAATCATAGATACCAGGATAATGGGCTATTTCATGCAAATCCTAATGCATATCTTGTAACATCAGTAGATGATGAATTGCCTTTGGTGCTATCTTATCTGACATCCTTTCCGTACAAGTCTAAACTTTAAAACCTGCTTCGATCGTCTTTGATCTTCAATTAATTCTAGTCCTAAATGCTGTCAAGACACCCCAACATCCAAAGCAGCAGGGTGGACAATCGGACTCGGACGAGGCCGTCTATGTGGTCGATGACGATGAGGATGGCTTCATCGACGATACGCCCCTCGACAGCAAGAGCGATGACGACAACGACAACGATGTCTTCTATCATAAGGTCATCAATCTGGATAATCCACTTACGAGTGGAAAGGAAAGAACTAAGAAGGTACACAGATATAATGGTAGTATTAAAGCTTTATTTTCACTTGTAGATAAGAAAATTCTGAAAGCAATGAAGAGACACAGATCTCATAATTTCATATGGGTCAGTGTTTTTGACTAATTGAAGTCTTATGGTCATGTTACATAATATACAGTTCTTGTACATATTACTTGGATATGAATTCATTCAAAATATCTACAACAAAGTTCATACAACAGTCCCTTCTTGTGTTAGGAATTCCTTATTTCTTTCTGGGCAGCTTCAAGATGTAGTCTGTTATACATTACGAATTACATCAAAGATAATAGATAAACCTGATACAGATTATAGTACATAACTGTTTAGTTTACCTGAGCAAGAATCAGGAGCACATAAAGTATAAAGTATCCAATATCGAATTAAATTGCACTTCAATCTTAAAATGATTTAATTAATGTCGGAAGCTTACAGTAGGTTAGATTGCAGAGATGTCATAGATTTAAATATCTTCTTTAAAAAGTATTAAACTATACAGGCGCCATACAGATTCAGATTCAAATTTTTATTGTTCACATTAAAAAACACAGAAATTTGACCTCCACTGGAAGGAGATAACAATGAATAACATAAGAATACATAAATGTGCACAAAACAAAAACATCAATTAGATTAATAAACAGTTGAATATACGCAATAAATGTACTCCCATATTTATCATTCCTAATCTTTAGCATCCAACTGTGGGCAGTCGGTCTGGAAGCATCCTCAGCCAGCTTATATCCTCCTCTGATGATGATGATGACAAAGACGTTTTTGTGATACCAAGTCACACGCCGTCTGTCAGAAAACCAAGTTCAAAAGGTTAGAAATATCATGTTATTCGAACAAAGATTTCTTTGTGGTGTTTTTAAAACCTGTTTTCAGTATTATGAACACCTTTAGTTTCAATTGTTTCTTTCTTCTCTGTTTTTGGATATATGCATTTTTACTACCTTATATCAAATTTCAAAGAATACCTTCCAAGCAGGAGGCGAGTTGGCTCTGTCGGTAAAGCCTCTGCCTGCCGAATCAAAGATCATGGGATGGAATCCAACTCAGGCGGATGATTGAAGCCTGTGTTGTGTGTTAACGTGCCCCTACCCTGTTTCATAGATGCAGGCTAGGTTACAATGGAAAACCTCCTCGGATAGGATGTTAAATTGAGGCCCTGTGTAGAGGAGAGTCGAGCACTATTAAGAGTAGGGGGAAATCCAGGTGTATCTACACAACTTCTGTTATACTGGGAGGAGAGACCCGAGAGTGACAGTGATTCAGTTCTCTTTTCCCATCCCAAATACAGGTGATGCCAAATACTTAATAATAATAATAGTTGTAGGTCTTCAGCCTGGAAGGGCTAATTTACATATACCGGTAGTTTTTAAATATATTTAATATACAGAGAGAGTGTGTATCCATAAAATCTATGTTGTGTGCAGCAACTTTTGTTTGTTTGTCTCCCCATGCCAATTATTTACATGTTAAGAAAGTAAAAGATCAATGAAACTGTTGTGGTTTCCCACTTATTTACTTTATTTACATCTGTATATGATGAAAGTACCTATATGGATCTTTGACATTCTCTCTTTCTGCACGGTTATTATCAGTATCCACTTCAACCACCTCATCAAAGAAAACCCCAGCCAAGCAGCGACGCCCGCTCCACCCTACCACTCTGCCCACCAACCGATGCTTCAGCACCCCCTCCCGCACCGAGCGACCCGCCCCAGTGTCATTCCTTGCCTCTCTCTCTACCCCGGGGAAGGGAATGTCCACCAGGTCGAGGTACGTGAGCGACTTCAAGAGGAACAAGGACGAGCTCACTCAGAAACTGTTCAAGCTGTACAATGAGAGTGTCTTCGAGAACAAGGTAACATATTATTGTATACCCGAGGAGTACTTTGGGATTCAGCAGCGTTAGGCTGCAGCGTAATATTCTGGTGTGCGCTCTAACTGGCACATTCCTTGACGGAATTCTTTCAAATTTTGTATGGCACTATAACTTTTGGTGATGCTGCCCCTAGTGTTCCGTCTTCTATAGGGTAAAAGGCCATAATTTTGTGGATTGTTTGTGTGCGCTCTATATGCCACATTTCTCAAAGGATTTTGTTCAAATTTTAAACGAAGGTGTATCTTGGTAGAATCTACAGGCCTATAGATTTTAGTGATGCTGCCTCTAGTGTTCCGTCTGTTATAGGGTCAAAGGTCATATTTTGGTGGGGTCTAATGTGCGCTCTGCAGGTCATATTTCATGACAGATTTCTTTCACATTTTGTATGGAGATTTATCTTTATACAATCTGCACATTCCGTCTTTTATGTGGTCAAAGGTCACATGTTTTTTACGCGCTCTAACCGCCACATTTCTTGACGGATTTCTTTCAAATCTTGTATGAAGGTGTGTCTTAGTAAAATCAACACATCTTTAGTGTTTGGTGATGCTGCCACCTGTGTTCCGTCTGTTATATGGTCAAAGGTCATATTTGGGTGGCTGTCTTTTGTGCGCTCGCTGCCACTGCTGGGGGATACATTCGCATTGCGCGACAATACAGATTGCAATATTTCTAGTTATTATGACACTGCTGCATGTATAGCCCAGCAGATGCCCAGCCATAAATATTCCTCTCTCTATGTATATATACAAATAATTAAACATGTATTTCATCGCTCCATTTTTCCACAGCTACCATCTGATTTCAGCGTCACATGGAACAACAGGATGAGGAAGACCGCTGGATTCTGCTTCTATAAGAAGAGGCTCAGTGAGAGGACAGCTAGGATTGAGCTCTCAGTCAAAGTGTGTGACACGGCTGGTATGTAAACCTGTTATATCCCAGTCATACGGCCCATGGCTTTAACCAGTATCTCGAAGAGAAGGCAGGGTATATTTGTTTTATATCCTGCATCAACAATTTATTTAAATATTTGTTTTCAAACAAATTGTTTTTACATCTTTCATGTATTTGAGGCAGTGGGTAGAAATCCATCACACCAGAAAGGTCTGATTTTTGTTAGGCATTATTTTATTTTGGTTTAAGAACATCTGAAAGACATGCCAATAATTGGGCTTTACCGTCGTGGTATACTGGCAATTACTTTGATTTCACTTCTTTTTTTAAAAGTAAACTCAGTGAGATTTTTTTGGATCTAGGAAGCTCTACTGTTCTTTTCATGTATCGTGTTATTTTCTGCTCATTTCACTTCACGGTTTCTTTGATGCGAATTCTTCAATGTATTTTCAGATGCTTTACTTGTTATTTTTGTAATTGTTGAGAACATCGACAACCTTGTATGTGTATTTATTTTGATGTATCATTTCATTTTGGACCTATATAGAACGTCTGAGAGACACATTGGTTCATGAGCTTTGCCATGCTGCGGCCTGGCTGATTCATGGTGTTAGTGATGGTCATGGAAAGTACTGGAAATACTGGTAAGCTCTCCATTAATATCGTTGTTTTTATAACATTTCTGATATACCCTCAAAAATGAAATTAAGTTAGCATTTAATCATTTCAACTCTGACATCCCAGGTAAAAATTATTCCTCTTTTAATTTCATTATTTTGTATGAAAAATAATATGTATTTTCAACAAAATGTTTGAAGGGATCTGTATCATTTCCATGTTTTCAGAAGAAATTAAAATGTAATTATGAAGTTGAACCTATACGCAACAAGATAGCTTTATTTAGATAGATGGAGGCAACTTTCAAAAATTCAGTAATTTTTAGTCAAATTTAATTGATATTTTCATCAGTTTGCTTCTCTGATTTTTCTGATTTTGTTTAGAGTAGTTGTCTATTTGGGCCAGATTTCCCTTTAATATATTTGTTTTCAGAGCATAAGGAATGCTCAATCTATGTATCTATTTCTATTATGTGTCCATGTAAGTTTCTTGTGCTATACCTTATTGTAGCATATATGAGGTAATGTTCATATAGTGCTTTTTAAAACTTTCAACAAAAAAACTGCTTACTTTGCAGGGCCGCCAAGTCCAATCTTGCCCACCTCGAGATACCAGTCATCACGCGATGTCACACCTATGAGATCACCACCAAGTTCAAGTACAAGTGTGTCCAGTGTGGCAACATGTAAGTATAACACCAATACATGTATGTTGACCAGTCAGTAGTGTTACTGTTTTTGTAATCATGTGTATACGACTATACATGATTTAGGGGGCTTTTCCCAGTGATTGAAGGATGATCACATCAAAAATTTGTGAGGCAGATCGAGACTGATGAGTATTCCTACGATGTGGTCACCGTGAGGGCATATGGCAAATACTAACACAAAGGCTTTCATCATCCTACCAGGTCCCTATTTCTCTCCTGGGTATGGAGTGGCAAATGTAAATTAACGCCTTGCCATAGGACATTAGTGCCGTGACAGGGAACGAACCCACAACCTCTGCATTTTAAGTCAAATGCTTAAACCACTGGACGACGACACCTCTTGTACAGATTCATGTGGTAACCCAGTAGCCTCAAACTTATCTCTCAACTCTCTTTCAGTATTGGTCGGCACTCCAAGTCCGTGGACACCAAGAGGTTCTGCTGTGCCTACTGCAACGGGCGCCTAGAGCTCCAGCCCACCCTGAGGAAGGACGGCACCCCGGCCAGGGCCCGGGGACCCAACCCCTTCGCTGCCTTCGTGAAGGAGAACTACGCCTCGGTGAAGAAGACCCATGGGGCCGCCAAACATGCTGAAGTGATGAGACTCCTCAGCCAGGAGTTTGGTTCTAAAACCAAGATTACAGATGCATAAGATGTTGCTACAAGTCGTGTTGAAAGACGGAATAAGAAGCATAAATATCATACTTTCGCTGCCTTCTTCAAGGAGAACTACGCCTCGGTGAAGAAGACCCACGGGGCTGCCAAACACGCTGAAGTGATGAGACTCCTCAGCCAGGAGTTTGGTTCTAAAACCAAGATCACAGATGCATAAAGATATTTCTACAAGGCCTGTTGAAAGACATGAATAAGAAGCATAATTGACATATGTGGGATTTTCTCAATGACTCTATGTATGTCACTACTTCTGTAGCATTGGCATATCAGTATGGAAGCGGAAAGTGCACCACTCTTTTCAGTTGACCAAGAAGAAAAGATTATGATGTTTTGAAAGAAAATAAAGGTAAACAGACAGACAGACACTCTCATTATTTTGGAGTAAAAACACGTTTTGATATTCATGAATCATTGTTTGAAAGATACTGCGGAGAAGGCTGAAAAGATGGTATTCATGTTTTAAGAGAAGAGATACATCATTGGGAAGAACAAAAGTGAATAGAGAGATAAAGATATTCTTCACAGAGAAATTTCCATTTTGAAACTCATTTAGATATAATATATCACAATATGTGAGCCAAGTTCATATGTCATTAAACAGAAGAAAATGGAAAAGGGTAAACTAGATGTTCAAAGTTTTGATGAGAAAGAATTAAGTTTTTACTTTTCAATCATGTAATTCATTTTAGCATGTTAGCATATTAAGATGATTTCGGTATCGATTTTATCAACCATTTCTACTTCAAATTTATGCAAAGAATTATTTCCATTGTTGACATTTTACCATTATTGGGTAAATTATGCATAGTACAATGCATTTCATTTTGTCATTATTGTGCCAATTATGTATAGAACCTTGCAATTTGATGTATATATATATTTTTTTGCTAATCCAAATCCTTGCAGTATTATGTATACAGGGAAATAGAAATCTAGGTTTGGTAGCATGCATTAAAAAGTCCATGCATAATTATGTGAAGGAGGTTTTGTAAATATTTTTCATTGACCTTTGTATGTATATGTACTTGTCCTATGACATGAATGTATGCTCCAACTATCATTTTGCTTTCATTATCAAGGCCTTAAAAAAAAAGAATGTGTTCCATACACTGTTGGACATGATGGAATTATCATCCTGAAACCCAATAGCAACTTTAACCCTAACTCTAAATCTAACCTAAAACCCAATTGCAATCCTGAACCCCCCAAAAAGCATCACACTTATGACTCACGTAAGTCAATGTTTATGGTAATGCTTGTTGTAGAGTAATAAGTAAAAAATGATTGTTATGCTAATCATCATGTTTGGTATTTGCATTGTTTAGAATTATGATAAATGATCTAGCAATTACCCAACCAGGATAGACCTCATAAAGAATGTGGTAGTATCTAAGACTTTGTCAATGATTTGCAAAAAGCAAAAAAGCTTTATTTGATCTGTAAGCAGTGAAACCTTATGCAACATGGCTGATTATCTTAAAAAGGTATTTGTGTCAGGTTTTTATTTACACAGGTATATCATGGAAAGAAATTTTGTTTTGACAGTATTTGTAATCTACAATAATGATTGTCATCATATTTGATGGCTACAATACCTGCTCAGGTATCAGGTGCTCTGCAATCAACTTCAACCCTGGTCCAAACACTGAACCTAATGCTAACCCTAAATGTAAACCTAACCTAAAATCCAATTGCAACCCTTACCCTAACCTAACCTAATATCCAATTGCAACCCTTACCCTAAACATAACCTAAACTAAAACCCAATTGCAACCCTAACCTTAAACGTTACCTAACCTAAAGCCCAATCTAACCTAAAGCCCAATTGCAACCCTAACCTTAAACCTAACCCTATACCTAATTGCAACCCTGATCGTGACCCTAGCCGTATTTCTCTAATGAATAAAGCTCGAAGCAATTGTTGCTGGAGCCTTAGTTGGTATCCTGGTTTGAATTAATAATTGGGGGAGAACAAAACAGACTTCATACATTACGTCAGGTAGTTGTACAATGTTATATTACTTTGTATTCAAAGTTTGAATGCTATTTTTGTAGACATACTAGGCCCTATCTTGTAAAGAATTGATATTGATTAATTAATTGTAACTCATTTGTAATTGATGTCAATCGCAACTATGTACATAAGATAAAGGAGACTGTAAATTTGTGATTGATTGGAGGACTTTTTTTTATAACTCTTTATAAGAGGGCCCAGATTTTCTAATGTTTTAGCTGAGGGAAGAAAAAGAAATCCAACTGCCCAGTGATTTTTAAGCACAAACTTGTATGTACATGTATGCCTGTGTGAGTAGGAGTGGTGTTGTGCAATGTTTTTGATAATAAAGTGCACAGCACATTTGAAAATATGTTTCTTTTGGAATTGTCTATTTTTCGGTCTTATACACAGGATGAGTGAAAGTGTGTTTTGTCTAAATGTGTATACAGTCAAACCTGTCTTAGTGGCCACCTCGCCATAGCGGCCACCTGTGTATAATGGCCATGAACTTTGTTTCCCTCGAGAAATGAGAAATAAATGTGTGTCGAGAACCTGTATTGATCTGCCACCTGCCTACACTGGCCACTCTTTCGTTTTCCCTTGGGTGACCTTAATACTAATAGGCAGGTTTTGCTGTATATATATTTGTTTAATACATGGAATGAGTGCATGACACAATTAATAAAAAGATTGTCAGTAATTTTAAAATGCTATTTCATAATTTTACAGTACATTTGTTTCACATGAACAGTACAAAATAAAAACTAAAACCCCATTAATCAACCCTCTACAAATGAAATACATGGCAACAAAGATTAAAGAAGTAACGTTAGAGGCAATCACTTTTTTTTCTCCAACCACACTGAACGTTTATCCTTATTGCTGGCAACTTTCCAATATGTTTCCAGCTTAGTCTGAAACAGACCTGTGCGCCATTGTCCTTTCATTTCTATATAGATCTACTAAGATGAAGAAATAAAAAAGGAAATACTATTACCTTCCGGGTAAATTCCCTGGTGCATACTGCCATGCAAGTGGAATTTACCCCTAAAATACTACTTTTGCTTTTGTAAGCAGAAAAATAAATATGAAAATTAGATTAAAAAAACAAACAAACATAGGTGGATCGGGGTGGGGGAAGTGGGCATGTATCATGTGCCCCTGCAAAAACCAGTCTGGCATAACTCGAGTAAAAAACAAACAAACTGAGGAACATGCCCCTAATAGCCCCCCCCCCCCCCCCCAGCAGCAACAATTTTAGAAAATTTGACGACCTTTTGTTATTGTTGTTGCAAAACGAAAAATTCCATGTCACACATTTTTCCGGCCAAGCCTCCCCAACCACCCCCCCCCCCCCCCCGCCCAGGTATCATGGATTCATCACTGAGTAAACGAATAGTTCTAATTCAGGCTTTCCATGTGTTGTTTTATTGACTGTAATGATGTAGTATGCACACATCATGGACAATTAAATGAAAATCAAAGATATGAATGTCTTATGAAGACGTCAAAATGGACATAAACGAATAGTAGAACATGAACAAAAATAGGTAATGAATGGGAGGGGGGCACAGTGTCTCCACTTTCTCAAATACCCCTAAATTGCCCCCTTTTATGTAGGAAAGGTGCCCCTTTTTATTTCAGATAAGTGCCTCTTACCACCTTTGATAATTGCCCCTATTCAAATCTGACAGGTGCTCATTTTGCTTTAACATGGGCTCCTTTATTTTGTAATAAGTGCACCTACCCCTTCTGATAACTGCCCTTTTTCGTCTTTGATGATTGCTACTTCTCACCTCTGTTAAGTGCCTCCTTTTATATTGACACATGCCCCCTTTATCTTTTAAATAAGTTCCCTTTTTCTTTCTGACGAATGCCCCTTTTCTTTATTAATAAGATGCTTCTATTAAAATCTCACAGGTACCCCTTTTTCTTCGACAGGTGCCGATTATCCTTGGTAATAATTGCCCCTTTCCATTTTCTCAAGTGCCCCTGTTCATCTCTGATAAGTGCCCCTTCATTTCTTATGATTGCCTCTTTTCAAATCTGAGACGTGTTCCTTATATTTTGACAAGTTCCTCTTTTCCTTTGTATGCCCTCTTTTCATTCTTATACGTGCCCCTTTTCATTCACGATGAGTGCCCTTATTCAATTTGAGAGGTATCCTCTTTAAGTTTGAAATAAGTGATCCTTTCCATCTCTGATAAGTGCCCCTTTTATATAGAAACATGCCCCTTATCCTTTCTAATTAATGCGATTTTCCTTATGATACTTGCAACTTTTCCTTTGTAATAACTGCCCCTTTTCCGTTCTCACAAGTGCTAAGAGTAACCTTTTCTTTAAAGGGGTTCTAACTATGTTCCTTATTTAAGATCTTTTCAGTCTTTCATGATTAGGTAGTGCTTAAAACCCCCATTAGGATTGTTCTTTCATCTTTATAAGATGTAATTTTACGCACTGCGACCTCACACATCTTTCAAATTGTGCAAGTTCGCTCGCGCATTTACTATTTAGACCATCACACTCATAATGTAATCACAATGTAGGGATATATACCAATGTCTAACAAATTTGAGATTTCCCTTTGTAGGTGCCTTTTTTCTCTCCTGAAAGTGCCCTTTTTTATAACATAGAATCTCAAAAGTTGACAATCCCTCCCCATGCGAAAACGGGCACACGGGCGATCTCTTTTTAGCAAAACACCATGATCTCATTGTTTTCGTCTCATGTAGTCTGCTCTTTTTACGCCAAAAAGTGAACATGAATGGGCGCGATCTGGTATTCTTGGAGAACCCCTCCACCCCCCCCCCCCCCCACCGGAAGATCGAACAAATCGTTCAAACACGTACACGGACCTGCACCTTCTATATCACATTCCAGAGTTGAGGTCGTTAAACTTTTGTAAGTGGTCAAGAATCCGATGTTTAATGACCTATGTTCCCAAAACATAGTGGACAAAACCGCTTTGCAACTTTGTTTTCTTTTAGACATTATTGCATGCTTGATCGACTCATCTCAGTCATCTGCACAAAACTATGACATTTCAATAGTGAGAGCATTTAAAGCCAGTTTCGTTGCTATTTCGGAAAATCGAATAGCATATCCTACCCAATAACCATATAAAAGAGGCAGCTTATTTATAAATAAACTTGTTCTATTCACAAGTTGGCTTTAATGACCCTAAAGATTCCCTAGCGCTTCGCCGGACAAAGCAACAAGTCCATTTTAAAGTTTTGTCGTTGAACGAAATGTGAGCATTGTTCTACCCACGAGAAAGAAATAAGGAATGCAAGATATCTGCTAGCATATTAACCGTAGCTCAGTGCTAAATTGATCAGTTTGGCTCCAGCATCGGAAGGCTCAGCATCAAGACATGTAGACGCGGGAGTTACAAGATCAGTTATTTGTTTCTTACTTCTTAGTTTGTTCCATTATTTCTCCTTTCTATAATTTGTTGCTACTCTCCCTGTGGTGTAGTAGGGCTGTATAATTTTCCACACAAGTCGGAAACGTGAAAGTCTTAAAACGAAAGAGCGATCATGGCGATATATTTTTTGGCGGGAATACTCCCGGTATTTTGCTGTCTGCTGCTTCTGATAGCGGCGCCACCGCGCACGGGGGCCTTGCACAACAACGAGCACGGGTACGGGGACACCGCAGCCGGCGAGCCCGAGCTAGCCCAGGAAGAAATCGACAAGCTGGTGGCAAGACACAACGAAGGTCGGGCAGAAGTTGAGCCGACTGCTGCCAATATGAACAAAGTGGTGAGTAGGGCGATCATCTTTATTATATGAGAGCATTTACGAGCAACCTGAAATTCAAAATATATTACATTTTGTGTATTTGTAGACATTGTGGGCATCTCTTCAAAGTCTCCGAATCAATCTACCAAATAAAGAAAAGAAGATGAACCTGAACATAATTTTTGTCCCGTGAACGACTGTAGGATATATATATGCAATGATTGATTAATTGAAATTATAAAAATTGCATTAATTGGAATGGGAAATGAATGGTGAAAAAAAATCCCCTCCCTCCCCGCATGTTCAAGAACTTTAGGCTGACTTTTCAGCAACTTTGATCCATCCCTCACCGTTTTAAATGGCTTTTTCTGACACCCCTAAAGAGTGTTTGGTTTTAATAAAAAATATGGAATAGGCCTATGTTCGATTGAAATATTTATCTCGTCCCTATTTTCACGAAGTGACGGTAGTGAATGATAATCCCATACAATTTGTGTGCGGATTTTCCCCACTACCGTCACTTCGTGAATGTTCGACTCTGATTAACGATAATTATGCATAATATCTAATTGCTTATTTCATTCTATGCGTTGACTGCAACATGAAACATTCAATGTTGCCTTGGATGAACTGTCTGTCAATCACATTAAGGACAAGTCCACTCGAAAAATAAATTACTTTCAATAAAAGCAGAAAAATCAGACAAACCAATCAAAAAAAGTTTGAACAAAATCGGATAACTAATAAGAAAGTTATGAATTTTTGAAAAAGTATGTAAAACTATGGAACAATGAGAATCACGACACAAATTGCCAAGATGGTTATCATGTCCTCACAACTTACCAATTGCTTTATATAGTTTAATCCCATTAATTTCCCTTTTTATCCCCCAAAACTTGATTTCCCCATGCCTTTGCCCAGGTTATATGATTTGTATCATATTGCGTGCATGACATTTCCCAAAAAAAATTATGGATTTTGAAGAATTGATACTAATTTCCGAATATTGTATTTCATAATTATTGATTTTTATATAAATAGTTTATCAAAATTCAATTTTTCATGATTTAACTGGACAAAAATTACTCTTTACTTGTGCATCCACACAAAAACATATTACTAACAATCTAACTTGGATGCTGGTGTGAAGAAATAAGATTCTTAGGGTGAAAATAGGAAATTTATATTATAAATATAAAGAAAATAATTAGTGGATAGTGAGGACCATACGTCACAGACTCATGAATGAGTTGCCAATTTGTGTAGTGATTTAAACAAAATTCATGTCATTAAAAAATCATAACTTTCTTATTAGTCATCCGATTTTGCTCAAACTTGTTTTGATTGGTTTGTCTGATTTTTCTGGTTCTATTGAAAGTAAGTTATTTTTGGAGTGGACTTGGGCTTTAATTACCCCTCCCCTCTCATTTTATCCATCAGAGATGGAATCACGAACTGTACGTGGCGGCCAAAGAAAAGGTGGAGACCTGCTCATACGCCATCGATATACCCGCAGAGACGGGACACTACGGGAAAGTGGTTCAGTTTACCGGCATCTCACGGGTATGTATCAAACAAATACATCAAATATATTAAAAGGGGAAATCCACTTTGGTATTAAAGGTATAGACCAGTTTTGGAAACACCCCTTCTCAAAATATAAAATGGAAGCTCTTATTACCAATCATGTGAAAGAATATGTTTTGACTAATACGTAGTGATACAAGTTTTGCCGGGAAACCGCCTACCAATATTTTATTGATATATTTGGTAAATTATCATATCTATCCGGACTGGATAGATATCGCGTAATCTCATATACATCTTTCTGTGTACAGTGCTTGTAACTTTACCAAGACTGGGCCAAATTTCTTATCATTTTGATGATTCCAGAACCTTGCAGTACACACCAATACTTATATGCTAGATGATCAATCTTTTCTGATCGATTCCACAACATTTCTTTCACAATGTAATCGCATGACCAGAACTGGTCTATACCTTTAAGTTGATTTTGATAGAAGCAGGAAAATGAGGAGAACATGTAAGGGAAAGTTTTTTTCAATCAAAATCTGATAAAAAAATAAGAATGTTATGCATTTTTAAAGTTGTGTTAGTGTGCCAATTTGTTTTGCACCGATTCTAATTTCAAATATTCTAAATTTTGCAAACAAGCGTACGTAGTGAGCAAACAGCATTAAAAAAATACAACTGAAAAAATGAGCATATGGATATCCGATTTTACATTTCCCCTAAGTTTTTATTTTTCGAATGAGTCTTGCAAGCATTATTTGTATAGTTAGAGCGTAATTTCGTCAAAAAATATAGTAAATAATGATCAAATGCAGGAATCACGAAGAGACTTCGCTGCCCGAATTTGATCTGTTGTAAAAAATTGCCATAATATTGGTAATTGTAACAATTGGCGGGGGGGGGGGTGCGGCCCCCACCCTCTTCCCCGCCCTCGTGAATCTTACGAAATAATGCTAATTCGAATCTTTCTCAAATACTCTTAAAATCACTGATTATGTTATTTTACAGCGACCTACTTTTGATTTGGCGGATGCAGTAGATACGTGGATGTACTTGGGTAAAGACAGCTTCAATTACGAACAGGACACATGCAGCAGAGACGACATCTTTTGTCGAATGTATAAACTGGTAAGATTATTGAAAAATGAATTCCTGACGATCCGATGAATTGCAGCTTCGTTTATTAATTTGTGAGTCTTTGTAGATTCTTCGTGGATCATTTTTTTCTACTTAAGTTTTATTCTATTTTAATAACATAATCAGTTATTTCACGGTTATGATTTTAAGCAAGTATTTCGAAAGTTTCAAGAAATTCCTAATTCTGAAGAGAAACTTTGAATAAGGTTATTCAATCATATTAGAAGAGCAGTTTTATGCAGGGACGTTCCATAGCGGCAATTCCATAATCCTTTAACCAGGGCCGGAGGGTTAACAAATTCTAACAAACCAACAACAATAAAGCACCACCACCCATCACCCCACTACAATACCACCCCCAAAACAACAACAGCAACAGCAGCACCGTTAAGTTGACCATCAACTACGAAGGACCCTCATGCATTCTCCCTCAAAATATCGAGGAGGGCGCTATGTGGCCCCATACCCCCTCTAACGCCGCTACTGCCTCTATGCATTTATGTATTATGATAAACACAAAGAATTTTCCGATACACAACCTATAGTGCATCTTCAATTTCCTCCATTGTATCTGAATTTTTCTTCTTCTTATAGTTTACCTGGGCACCGATGGAGATCATAGGTTGTGCACACACTCTATGCACCACACTCGAGGATACATACACAGGTCGTACCCTCCTAAACGCCTACTATTGGAAGTGCAACTACTATCCTGTGTAAGTTTCTAGTCTTATCGGTACTGACATTTTAGGAAATAGTATTTAAGATCTGAGTGCATCTGAAACTTGTAAGAATTTCAGATTCTATACATTTATCGCCATATCAGACGAAGTGGGGGCTGCAGCCCAAGCATTTTTAGAGGTGCCAATATTCTGGCCCCCTCCATCTAATTTTCGGGTAGTGAGATGGTCTATATTATGTAGTATATCAAATCAAGTCGAGCAAAATTACATCATTAGAGTGCCATATTGTTTGCTTCGCTTGCTTCCATATCTCGAAAAATAGAAAGTACATACTCTGGCAAGCGACATCAGTCCCAGCCCCCTCAGACCCACACCCTGCTTCCGCTTGCGCCCTTGACTAATATGCTTATGCATACATCCATAGCGAAAATATGTGGATGGACAGCCAACCGCATGGTAGGTGTGAAATTTTGAAAGATATTCAAGTAGTTTATCGAAACCATTATATTCGTGTGGATAACATTATAATCACAACTGAGAAAGAAAAGAAAATTATATGTATAAATTCTGAGGAAGAAAATTCCCGCAGTTCAAGAACTGAGAAATAGCGACGGTTTAGCGAAAACCTTATTATACATGTTAATTTATAAACAGAACAAATGGAAGTGAACATACCCTTTCTGTCTCAATTCAACTTTAAACGGTTCCGCACCTCTTTTCTTTCTGGTGGTTTCAGCGGTAACTTGAATGATTCCAACCCCTACACGGTCGGTACTCCTTGCCTCGATTGCGCTGATAATTCTGGCTGGTGTAACAGTGAATACGACATGTGCGGTAAGGTAACCCTTTTTACTAGTTTTCGTCATCATAGCAAAAGCTAAGAGTTTATCGTCCCCTTACAAAAAAGTTGTATAGAATTCTATAGAACGCTTTATAGAGTTCTATAGAACTCTATAGAACTCTATAACATTCCAGATTCTCTATAGAACTTTTAAGAATTCTCTATAGAAAGCGGTTTCCTCTATAGAATTCTATAGAATAAGTTTTCTATAGATTTAAATTTCTATAGAAAAGTTAATTCTCTATAGAATTTTTAAGGTTGTCTATAGAAATCAGTTTCCTCTATAGAATTCTTTAGAATAAGTTTTCTATAGATTTAAATTTCTATAGAAAAGTTAATTCTCTATAGAATATTTTAGGTTGTCTATAGAAATCAGTTTCCTCTATAGAATTCTATAGAATAAGTTTTCTATAGATTGAAATTTCTATAGAAAAGTTAATTCTCTATAGAATTGTTAAGGTTGTCTATAAAAATGAGTTTTCACTATAGAATTCTATAGAATAAGTTTTCTATAGATTTAAATTTCTATAGAAAGTTTAATATAAAAAATGGCGTCCCCACTTCTCTATAGAATTTTTAAGGATGTCTATAGAAATCATTTTTCTCTATAGAATTCTATAGAATAAGTTTCCTATAGATCTAAATTTCTATAGAATTCTATAGAATTTTTTTTCTATATGAAGATTTGTATCTCATGCATATTCATGATAATTTGCATGTTTTCACAGAAAATGTAATTATCATGATCTGTCAAGCAAATGTGACAATTAACATCAATTTTGTGATTTATATTTTCTTAGACAATTATTGACAAATATAATATATATGTACGATTTTTTTAAACATGTAACTTAAGACGTAAAATAGATATATTAATATATGTAATTTACTAACCAGTAAAAACATGTATAATTTTGTATATATGTATGTAAGATCTCCGCACTACTTAATTAACAATATATACTCAACTGTATTTTGCTTCAAATGATCATTGTGATGGAGCAATTGCAGGAGTCTATATAAATATGGTTTAGTCGGTGGCCAGATGTCATGCAATATTGATTATTAATTATCAATTGATTGCTGGTCGCTACTGAATAATAAACTGGTTTTCAACTGGTAAATAATGGTCTATAGAATTATTTACAACAAAACTTCTATAGAATTCTATAAAAAATATCTATAGAATTTCTATAGGCCATTCTATAGAATGTTTTATAGAGATTCTATAGATGTCCGTTATAGATTTCTATAGCATTTGTATAGAAAAGTGGCCCACTTTTCTATAGAATCTCTATAAAACATTTCTTTAGAATTGCTATAGAATAAAATGGTCTATAGAATTCTTTATAAAAAAATTCTATAGGATTCTATAAAACAAATTCTATAGAATTTCTAAAGGCCATTCTATAGAATGTTTTATAGAGATTCTATAGAGGTCCGTTATAGATTTCTATAGAATTCTTATAGAAAAGTGGCCCACTTTTCTATAGAATTTCTATAAAACATTTCTATAGAATTGCGTATAGAAATTCTATAGAATTTTTTTTATAGAATTCTATAGAACTTTTTTGTAAGGGTCACCTCACCGTCAAAGGGACATTATAGCCATTGGCAGTACATTTTGGTGGTATCCTTTATATCAGAAAGCCGACGATATACAGGAACGAAATTTTTCTGATGATGATTAGTCATTACAAAAAAAGAGACATAAATTATAGCATCGTTAACAGCCAGATGTGTTTGGTGATATACATATTCCCTCAGGTTTCCTAGTGTAGCAGTCATATTGTACACATTCCTCTTTAAGCTAACCTCCAGTAGTGGTAAAAAAAAGAAAATTATTTCTCACAGAATCAAACGAAACTTACACTGAATGTTCAAGATTACAAATAAATGACATGTGCCAAACAATTTTGGAAGAAAATGTATACTGGCTGAGTAATGAGCATAGAAAGACAAGGAATCAAGGTAGTACCAACCCCGACACCATTCGTGTTGTCCCATACATAGCTTTCTGTGTATGTGCTTGTTACTTTACCAAGACTCGGTCAAATTTATTATGATTTTGATGACTCCAGAACCTTGCAGTGCACACCAATACTTACATGCTACATGATCAACTGTTTCTGATCCTTTCCACACCTTTTCTTTCACAATGCAATCGCATTACCAGTACTAAAGTTTATCTTTAATATGCACTCATAATAATCAGGAGCGGATCTAGGATTGTCCGAAGGATGATGGGGGATGTGGGGCCTTTCGCCTTTTTGTTTTCAAAGGAACACTATTTCAGATAGCCATTTTCAGTCGGACACGTCGTGGACATATAAGAATCTGACGTTTCCATCCCTAAACCTAAATATATGACGGCCCTTCTGACGACCCCGAAAGAGGGGGGGGGGGGCATACTTCTTACCTATACAATTTCAAAGTTCTTATTTCCATGCTATTTATTCTCAATAAAGGGGGTCGTGGCCCTGTCAGCACCCACCAGGCCCCGCATTTGCATTTTATAACCATGATATATTATGTATATACTGTTTCATTGTTGTGAATACCGGGTTATCGTTTCAAACTTTGTTTTGTCGCAGATCCCGAATGTAGCTCAAGCGATGATTCTTGTGACTGCCTTTACAGTGATACGTGTAGTGGTGTATACGACTACGACTCGGAGGCTTGTTCGTGTACCTGTAACCATGCCCAGTGTCAGGATGACCAGTTTGGTAAGTCAACAGGGCACCGGTCTCACGAATCTATCATAAGTCTAACTTCTTGGACATCCCATTGAAATGTGTGTTGTATAATTAACACGCGTATGTATCGGATGTCCATGAACTTAGACTTAGACAGTTTCGAGAAACTGGCCCCAGGGCACCGTTTTCACGAATCTATCATAAGTATAAAATTCGCCGATATCCCTTTGAAAGTGTGCATTAATATCGACACACCTTTCAAATGGGATAATAATATATAAATAAATATTCTTCTGTAGCGCATTTCAGGATCGTAGCCCTCTTAATGTACGTTGCAATGTACAATTGATAATCAACTGATCATTGAAAACACTTCACCATAGGTATTTGTTGATCCAGGATTGATGGTTTCGGTGAACAGGTCTTTAATTAAAAAAAATATCATTAATTGATCTGTTGCAGTTTCCTAAGCATGATAGTACTTGTACTCGCCACTACTCGGGGACTTTGGAGAGATTTCTTTTCCCAATAGCCCGAGCCAGTATAGCGTGGGTCGAGCTATTTAGGGGGCACTGGAACCGTCGCGTCGAGGGGCACTCTCTCTCCCCGTCTTTTAATCTCTTATTGTTCTCATTTCTTTTCCCCTGTCATTTTGTTTGACACCTTACAGCCAACATATTATGCTACGTTTACACTATGTTCCCGGCGGCCACGGCAGCCCCGTTTGCCCGAAACGTAGTACGCCGTGGGATTTAGACCAATTTTATGTCTGGATTCAAGTTTTGTTACGTCTTGCCAAGTTTTCTCACGGTCTACCACGGTATCCGTGGGGGGAAGGGGATGCTGAGTCCCGGAGGCTCCAAGGCGCACTACGGTTCGGCCCGCGTTCTACCACGGATGCCAGAACGTTCCCTCCCGGCCCGTCACGTTCTGATGGGGTCCCTCACGTTTCCCACGTTCTGATCAAGGTCTGACACGTTTTTCACGTTCTGTCAAGGCTTTGTACGGATGAAACGTGGACGCAGGGCAGCTTTGGAGCACGTTTGTGCCGGCGGTATAAAAAGAAGGTCTCCCAAGCAATAGCAATCATGGTATTCTGAGACCTCGCGTTGTGTCAGACCGTAGTAGAACGCAACGCGCCGTAGCGTGCCGGGCGCTTAAACCGTCCCACTACGGACCACCCCCAAGTTTTGTTACGGCCTATTACGGACTGTCACGTTTTGTTACGTTCACCCCGGTTTATTACGGCCTACTAGGTTTCTCATCCGCACCGTGACTGCCGTGGCAAATTTTTTGACAGTTTAAAAATCTGACACGGTATCCACGGCAATCACGGCCTGTCACGTTTGCCCATACGGTCCCCCGCGTTGTGTCACGTCAATCCCGTTTCGTCCACGGTGGCCTGAAACGTGGTTGCCGTGGCCGCCGGGAACATAGTGTAAACGTAGCATTAGACGTAGCTGTTTAGCAAAACATTTATCCGTGTTTTTTTGTTTCTCATGCTTAGAAATAAATGCAGGCAATATACCTACTGGAAACAGATCATGAATACTGTCAACAATTTTGTATTATAAATAACTAGTTGAAAATCTTTTTTCTCCACGAAAATAACCGTCAAGTAAGTTTGATTATTATTTTGTTCTCTTTTCATCAGTGTGCATCTTGAAGTGCGGCAACCCTGCTTGGGCTGTAGTTAATAACGACGCAAATATATGTTTCTGTAATTGTCCGGCGGGCTACGAGGCAAATGAAGCTGAAGATGAATGTAATGGTAAGAGTTGATGACTTTTTCTTGTTCTGTTCCCTCTTTCTTCTGTTCCATTTTCATATTTCTAGTCGTTCTCTTCATTTTCTCCTTCCTTATTTCCTCCACCATACCTTACCTTATATTTGGTCATCTTCATTTCTCTCTCAGTTTATTCTAACTTTTTATCTTTTCCTTCTTCTCCTCCTGTATTTCTCTGTCTGTCTCTCTCTCTCTCTCTCTCCTCTCCCCCTCTTTCTCTCTCTATCTCCCTCTCTCTCTCCTCGCCCCTCTCTCTCTCTCTTTCTATTCTATATCTATCTCTGTCTCTGTATCTCTCTGTCTCTCTCGTTCTGTCTTTCTCTCTCTTATTCTCTCTTCCCATTATCCTTTGTCTCCTTTTCTTTTAGTCCTTCGCCTTCTCATATCATGTTCTCCCGTTGAATCTTCTTTTCCTACATAATATTATCATCATTCATTTCTCCCCCTTCTCATCTCTCTTCCTTTTTCTTTCTAGTCATTTTGATTGATATGAGGTAATTACGGTAATTTCGCTTAAATTAATTTTGTTCCGATCATTCATTGTATTAAAATCATGATTTTACTGAAACATTTTCACGGTTGAATGTGACGAATGTTATATGGAGTTTACAAAATGCTCTTCAGCGCAAACAATGTATGACGTTTAGTGTCAGTTATATAGAATTCTATTTCTATCAACTTTTGCATAACTAAATTCTATTTCAAATTTTAAACTGTAACTTGTTCATTGTTCTCTCTGGAAAAGGCATCGGGTATATACGAACTTTATAAAATGGATCAAAAGCGATTTTTTTTTTCTTCTATGATTTGCTATGAAGTAAGCATTATATTAATACAAAGTTCTATTAACTCTCAGCTTACTAAGAGATTTCATTTTCCTCATTATTTTCGTCAATAGATATCGACGAATGCCTCGGCGATCCCAATCTATGCGAGCACAACTGCGATAACACCGAAGGCTCTTACGAGTGCAGTTGTCTGCACGGCTTCGAACTGGACGTCGATGGCCACAGCTGCACGCCCTCCTTCCTGATCGGCCGTCACGACCATATCATCATCCAGGCCTCGTCCACGGTAGCTCCTTCGACTGCCGAGGAAACAACTGAGGAGGAAATGACAGTGACGTCGGAGATGTCGACGACGGATGAGACGACTACGCAGGTCGAAACGACGACGGAATGCATGGTGTATAACTGTAGCGCTCAAGGGACCTACGATCCTGTTGACTGTACCTGTATATGCGATGCTGGTTATTTCTTCAACGAGGTAACCTGCGAAGGTATGACAAGCAGTACATGGAAAACATCATATGTATGTTTAACCCCCTTATCATGCATGTCTATTGTATAGTTGGTTGGTCCGAATATTTGTTTGTTACCTTTGCGACCAATATCGTTGAGCCATCATTTGTACTGGCCAACATTTTGATTAAGGTGAATGGGGACGGACCAAAGTTGCCGACAATTAAGCTGGAAATCTTCCAACAAGGAAGTTTTGTTGCTAGCTTGGCTCATGCCGGGAAATAAAAGCCTGGACTGCAAGCCATCATGGAGAACATTATATAAGACTGATGTGGCTGCCCCGGGTAAGACATTATTGTTATTATTATAATTGTTAATTAACAAGCCCAGTCGTACCAATGTGACCGACATCCATGACATCAGACCGATAACACATCAAACAAATAATATTCCTAACGGCTAAGAATCGAGTCAATTTTGTGGTTTTGACGAATGGGTTGTTAGGATCATAAAATTTTGCCATTTTGCCGACTGGATACGGAAATTCAAAATTTGCAGTAAGAACATTTTAATGGGCGTTGTTAGGGGGGTCGATGTACCTATAAACCGCTTCCTAATATACCATAGGCAAGTATGGATTGTCACGTAACTTGAAACCAGATTTAATCACATTTTAAGATGCCGTATGGATATATTTTATTATGAATTCTATCCTTTGCCTCTTTCTTTATCCATGGCATCTAGATATCAACGAGTGTGAGACGAATGAAACAGGATGTGACAGGTGCCTGAACCTCCCCGGTGACTTTAGATGTACTTCCTGTCCTGCAGGCTCGTTTTTACATGAAGCAACAGGACGATGCGAAGACGATGGTGGGGCACTTCTTTGTACTATTCATTTTTTAATAGGAACACGATTTACTCTGTGCTTTTTTTAATACGCCTCTCTTTCATTTTTTCTTCTCATTGTCTCTCGTCCGTTCTCGCCTCCTCTCTATATCTTTATCCCCATATCTCCTAGATTTGTGTATCCGTCCCTCTCTTGCTCTTCCTCTCTTGCACCCTCCCTCTCTCACAATCTCTTCCTCTCTCTCACAATCTCTTCCTAGAGTGTATTTTTTTTACATGATTAACGTAATCGCTCGTTCGTTGTCGCTCATGTTTTCCGACAATAAACCGTGTATTTCGAACTTTATTATGTAAATAATAATATGTTTTGTTTTCATACTAGTTTGTAACATGCGAGAAGGGATGCATTGCAGTAATAATGGATCCCTAGACGAAGATGTATGCGAGTGTGTGTGCTTCTCTGGCTACAAAGGAACACTATGCGAAAGTAAGAATAACAAATTATTTGTTGGGGGTATATAATTATCAGGGGCATAAATAGAGAATGCAAAACATGTGTAGTGGGGAAAAAGCGAAATAGAAAAAGACAGAGCTAAAGAAAAAAAAGGAGAAGGGAAATAGAAGGATATTGGTTGAAGTTGTATTATCATTTAGTACTTCATTCATTCATTCATTTACTCAATCATTAATGTATTTGTTATGAATCTTTTTGATTATTCAGTAGTTGATTGATTGTATCTATTTGCTTATTAATTAATTGATTCATTCATTTATTCATTTAATCAATCATTGATTTATTTGATCTATTTGATTATTTAGTAATTGATTGATTGATTGATTGATTTCTTATGCATTCTGCTTGCTGCCAGGTACATGCGCAGTGACCGAGTCGAGTTGTTGGTCTTCATATGATCCCATACCACCCACCGACCCTAGTCAGTGTGTGGTGTACTGCCCAGAGTGTGGTAAGTATATAGACTATTAAATAAAGGTTAAAATGTGCATCATTACCGGTATCTTTAATACCCTCTCGTCAGAGAATCTGGAATTGCACATGACTAACGGTAATTAATAAGATAGTTTATAATGTCACTAAACATTTCTTTCGACCAACGTCGACAAAGTCTGATTTTGTTTCTTATTGACAGGTGATTTGCAAAATTAATGACGTTTAGGTACAATATAAGACTTTTTTTTTTTTTGGGGGGGGGGGGAAGGATAGTTAATCTTGTAAATCGTAAGTTGATTTAAATTGTCACCGTATCGATGCACCTTGTAATAATGATTCTACACTACCCTTTTGGGGTACGAATTTGAACTCTTCTCATATCATACGGTCAACTTGGAAGGGAATGTGAATGAATGATAAGTCTGAACCAATAATTATTTTCTAAATCTTTCCTTTTTCAGAATGTGAAGGTTACCAACCATGTAACCACAGTGGTATTCTAGCCAGAGCTTCAGGGTTCGAATTCGTAAAGAATGGTATCTGTCGCTGCTACTGCCCTCTGCCTTGGAGCGGAGATCTGTGTGACGGTAAGCACTTTAAAGACATGGTTCCCTATTCTTCTAAATCATTTGATCCCGATACTGATCATGTTTTACCAGTAAAATGTATACCTCAGACTAACTTTTCGTTAAAACTCGATTTTGAAGAAAAAATTTAAGCCTAACGACGGCTTTGAATTTTTGAATTTACGGATTGTACTGTTAATTATTCTTGCCAAGAACTGCACCCACTGTGTAACAGTCATTTTCCCCAATCTCTGCACCCCTTTCATTTTCTTTTGATACCACTTTTAAATGAACAAAACATTTTGCCAGGCGGGATTCCTGAAATCATACCGCTGGAAAATTTTACGTCACAAGAACCCTCCCCCACCCACCCCCTTTTGACAATCCTGGGCCCACCATGGGATGCATTTCCTGCAATTTAAGATATGCTGAAGACTCTTTGTTCCAAATTCTTGAAGGTTCCTCATTTTTGTTTTAATTGCCTTAAAAGTGACCAGGAAAGGAGGGTGCATACCCCCCACCCCCCATCGCTGGATACGAAATATCTTTCATTTATTATTATATACACACAGAGTGCAACCTGACATGTGAGAATGGTGGTACCCTAAATCCCGTAGATTGCTCCTGTTCGTGCGGCAGGAGCTGGTATGGCATCGATTGCTCAAGTAAGTTTTACGTTTTAGCAAAATATCAGTCATGACATTTTCTGAAAGTGAAAGTAACACTGTCGTTTGGGAAACAAAAACGTTTTGCGATAATTTGGTAATGAAAAAATAAAATGTTAGTTATAGACATCTGATGTTTCTGGTATTAAAATGCACAAGATCAGGGGTGTAATATAGAAAAAGTTGGCTTCTTAAAAATGCCCCTCGCGTCCGTTCAATTATTACAGGTTAGCGAACTGTTTTACATTTCAATGACAAAACGATATGAATACAGATGAGAGACGGACAGCGAGAGACAGATAGTACAGTAGAAGATCGGCCACCACAGCCCCTTAGAGATTATATATAGACAATGGCCCGAATTCACAAAGGAGGTTTGAGCTCAAACCTTGGTTTTTGTACGTCATATGACGCGTTTTACGCGTTTTTTACAAACCTGGTTTGTAAAGAACAAAAGGAGGTTTGGCGAAACAAAAGGAGGTTTGAGCTCAAACCTTGCTTTGTGAATTCGGGCCAATGGGTCCAGGAAGTAGGGAGGAAGGGCGGGAGGAAGGGAGATGTGCATATCAGCTGGGAGGTCGTGGGAGGCAGGAAAAAAAAACCTTCGAATGGTTTAGATATTGATGATGGCACCACACAAAGAAAACGTTAGGATAAAAACCTTTATTGTTTGTTGCGTTATGTTTTGTTCTATTGCATATTTTTTGTTATATGTTTGTATTTATCATATAGAACCTTGTAACCAAACTTCACGACTGTGCACAACCCGAACGCTGAGTCTATGCGGGGACGTACCAATCATCGATGAACACTGTCCAATCATGTGCGGCATCTGTCTCGAAAGATAGTCGTGAGATGGTCGTAAGAGCACCAACGATTCGTGAATGTGAACTACTAGTACTACTCGGGATCCCCAGCTTTTTCTTCGCTATCTCCCACAACATGTTTTAATTGATAATAATTTAATAATTACTCAACGAAATGCCATTTTGTTGTCCTTAAAAGTTATCGTCGAGTCACGTAATATGTCGGTGTAATAATCGCACATTTCAATAGGACTTTTGCGAGGCTTTTGAAATTGATTACGGTTGATTCTCGAAAGTATCTTCAATCTTGTGGACTGTTTTCCTTTACTATTGATTGCTAGCCCTGCTCTGTATAGTCTCAGTTAAGGGAACATTATAGGTTTGTTCAGATATGGCGCAGTAAACTGCCGCAAAAAAAATACACAAGATGTTTAGCGTATATTACAATTTGAGTCGTTCTAAAGATAAAAAACACCGCCGGGGATTTTCAGCGTCATATTTGAACGAGCCTCGTATGCTGAAATCACTTTTTGTTTTTAATAATTGGCTTTACTTATTTCATTTTCATATCATTAGATACATGAGATATTTTCTATAAAAATTCTGGTCAAACCAGTAGAACCTATTTTAGTAATTGCAACTAAGCTCAACTGATTTGTCTTCATTGTATAAGTAGTAATGATTAAATAATGTTTAAATGCAATCTATTCAAAAATATGTGAACATGTCTATGTACAATACAGTTTGTAAATTCTAAAGAGCAAATAAATGTACTTCAAGCACAAATAAAGAAAATAAATATATTCTTTCCAAATCATCTTGCGTGTACGTATATATCTGTGAAGTTCGACTACTCTCTTTCTTTCTTTCCTCCGAATTCTTTTACTCTGTCATCTTTCTTTCTCTGTCATCTTTCTTTCTCATTCATTCTATTCCATTCTTCTCTGACACTTTCTCTCCATTTAGCTTTCCGGTTTCAAAAATTTGTCCTTCATTGTATTCTACTAAAGGATGACAAATTTAGATGATTTAAAAGAAAAGCCAGTTTATTTTGCTACAAACAAGACACAACTAGACAGTACAATTTTTCGAAAACAAATATTCGAAAAATGTTCTAAAGCCCGGCCGCTTTGCACCCTCGCATTATTGTAGGAGCTCATGAATTGCCCCCGTAATATAGGATATAGAAAAAAAATTTAAAGGGTCAAAAAAATTGACCATAGATGTAACTTAATTGCTTCGTTACCTACAACATAAGCCTCTTGATAAATATTGCGTTCCGATACTGAAATGTTAAAAGGTATCTGATACGGTTCAACTTTCGGGAAAAAGTCTGTGCTGCTGTATTTATTAGGGGTGTCGTTAATTTCGAACCCCACTAGCAAGACTTATGGAAGAAAGTCAATTACTGGTGTTAAACATTTAAAACTGTACAGATCGAGTTTATTGCTACCTTGCGATTTTCGCTGCGTTTATAATCTGGTTAGAAATTGCGTAAAAATGCAATAAATGTCTATCGTTAGATGGCCTTGGTCACTTGCTTATACATTTACGTAGATAAGTAAGGAAAACGGGGGCACATATCTAACGTTTGCCGCGGACGGCTATAATGCCTAGATGCGCCACTGTTGACAAGTAGTGTGTTAAAAACTGTTAATACTTGGGTGATAATAAGTCGAAATTTATTTGTCACATTTAATAAACGAAGTTTGCATAATGCTGACAGGTAAATATTTTCTCGGAATTAAGTCTCATGACAAATTAATATTATAATTTCCCAACGCCGTAATCTACATACAAAAAAATGAACGTACATTAGACACAGAATGGCACGTATGAGCAAACGGAGAATATTGATTAAACTATCGGCACAGGGGGCACATTAAAAAAAAAATCTTAAGTATAAAATGAAGAAGTGCGCTCTTAAATGTGCACTCGTACCAATTTGAGACATCAAAGGCTCCTTGACATGTAATAGTACCTCTTTGACCATTTTGAAGATCGCCACAATATTTTTTAGTTTTTCACTTTGGTAAGACCAACACTTAAATCATGTGGAAAAATGTAGATTTCGGTAATTTGTTACCGAAATTTGAGACCGCTTGTTTCAGAAGGGAACATTTAAATTCAGCCATAGAAAAAGAATATATACGTAATTACTAAAATATATATCAAACTAAAAAACCCATCAATACTAACATCAATTAAGACCAAGCTATGAACTTCTACGCTTGGATAGGCACATTCATTTAACCATTAGAAGGTCTGATTAAGAACATTGCAAACATAATGCAAGTGGCCCTTCAAATGTTAATGAACATGTGCATTCATTTTGTAAGACATTCTTGTTCAACAAAGAATGCGAAACAATGAGGATGATTGAGCTTTGGATATCAACTGTAGTCTCAGGACTGCATGCTTTTGATGAGCACGGTCAAGATCCCTATCTTTTCCACCCAAGATCGAGACTGAGTCACAGAATACCCCCAATGCTACATTTGAATGGCCAGATTATTTATTTTTCCAAATTTCTTTCAAAGACTCACATTTCGATAAGGCTTGTGTAAGATTAGTTGTATTGAATAGTTATTTGAAAATCTTAACTAAAAATAGTGTCCACTCTTTTTTTGCTCTCAGTATTTATCGGTTAATGTCCACTTTTGGGCGTAAAATGGATTATAAAATGACGACTACATAATGCATTATTGCCAAGTATTGCGCCAATACCGTAATTTTGACAACATAGGATGTTATAATTGGACAAAATATTTATCAAAAAAACTTGATATTTTGTATAACCTCCATGTCGAAGATTCACTTCACGAATTGCTAGGAACCCATCTCTAAGACAATACGATTTAATGGGTCATGTTCCCTCCTTGGAGAGGAATTGTGAGCTCGATGGTAAATAAATTCGCTATTCCAATATCCCCCAGAGTCGTTGGGCCATTCAGCAGCTTCCCCCCCCCCCAAAAAAAAAAACAAAAAACAAAAAACAACAATACGCTGTTCATTGGGTGGGATGCCGAGTTTCTTCTCGACCTGTCGCTTGAGGGCGTCTGCCGAACCTGACAAGCGAACGATAAAGGTACGTGCCTTGCCTATGAGGATCTGTGATGCCTCTCCCTCCGGACAACGAAGTTTCAATTTTATCCAGGATAGCTGCTTGCTTCTGAATGATGCAGTTGAGCTTGTCGTTCTGCTCCAGACCGTTCACGCCCGTGGAGGGGATACTGGTCATCTCCTGGCAGAGACAGCATTTGATGTCAGACGTCCAACCTTTATAAGCATAAGAAAAATGATGAAAACAACAATAACAACAATTGTATAAGTCGTGTTTTATCTAAAATGAAGGAGCAATTACATTGTTAAAGACATAACTGTCACAGGATTTAATTTGGATCACATCTTCAACGACGGATCCAAATTTAGCTTTAGCCATCATGGTAAAAAAAAAAACTTTTTTTTTGGCTCTTTCTTCTTTTCCCTTTATTTTGTTTGTTTACCGTGCCGGGACTTCATCCAATCAGCCTAAGCCTTTCCTCCAGTGCATGACCAGTGCAGACAGTGCAATGCAGCCCCCTGCATGACGCGCTACCGTTGGTGGTACATGAGGTGGATATTTCGGTTCATTATGTCATTCAGATCAGTAGTGGATTGTGAGGGTATGACGTCACAATTCTGACCGCATTGTCAATTTGTCTCAAAGATTTCATGATGATTTTCATGATTTTGAATGATTCATAACTTTCTTATTTGTACTTGGTGTCGATTAGATAATTAGTAGGATCTGAACCACTCTAAACTTGCCTTATTCAAACCCATTAGTTGTAAATTTTTCAATAAGACGCAATGATTAACCGTATCAAAAGCTTTTTGCAGATCAAGGAGCAGGCGCGGATCCAGGATTTCTTAGGGGGGGGGGGCAAAATTTGAAATTATGCGAGCCAAATATTAGTACGTAATTGTGACACCGGCAATGACAAAAATATTTGGGGAGGGGGGGGGGTAGACAAAAAAAATCCCCCGTCACCCCACTCTTACATGCAGGCCCCGCTGAACGTTTCTCGGCGTTGGTCAAGGGGTGGAGCCCCCAGAAGCTCAGGGGGAATAGGCATTTAATTACTGTCAGATGAGCATATTTAGATACCTTATTTGTGACACTGCCAGGACACAAATTGGTGTGGGGTCCAGGGGGCGGAGCCCTCAGAAGCTCAGGGGTTCATAGATTAAATTATCGTCAGATGAGCATATCTTTTTACCTTATTTGTGACACTGGCAGGTCACGACTTAGGGTGGGGTCCAGGGGGCAGAGGCCTGGGTTTGCCGACCGCGATGTCGCCGATAACTGCCGACATCGGCCCGACGTCAGCTTGCTAGCTGGGTGGGTCCGATTTTCTCAAACTTTCACTGAATTGTTTTCTCTAATTTTTCTGCTTCTATTCAAACTAACTTTTTTCCAGGGTGGACTGAAGTCTGGTGGTTTTCAATGATTTGATCATTGTGATCGTGACTTTGTCAGGTCATAAAACTAGCTTTGTATTCAGTGAAATGTGTCAAGAGTTTAGATGTCTGGTAACAGAAGTACAAAGTTTCTTCTAGTAAAACTAGAACCATGTATGACAAGTGTTGAAGGTCGCTATAATGCACATGTTTGGAATAAAAAGAAGTAATTTATAATAATTTGGTCATTGTGATAATGGACTGGTCTGACTCTAAGGTGTGGAGTCAAAACTAGGATTGTAGGTGTTAAGATGGGAACATAAGTAAATGCCATTGACAGAACATGACATGTTAGACTAGGCGCTGATCCAGGGGGCCGAGCGGGCCTTGCCCCCCCCCCCCGCCCCTCTGGCCAAAAAAGTAAAACAAAGTAAATGTACCTTTTGTTGTGCTCAAGGGGGTCATCCCCCCCACTGAGCGAAATATCGACCGACACGATTTTAAAATTTCAGCAAACTAAATTTAAAATTTATTCCAAATTTGGGCCTCCCCCCTAAGAAATCCTGGATCCGAGTTGCCCGAATTTACAAAGGTGGTTTGTCGACAAACCTAAGTTTATGTGCGTCATGTGACGCGTTTCGACGCGTTTTTACAAACCTTGGTCAGTAAAAACGCTTCAAAACGCGTAATACAATTACGAACGGTGAGAGTATTTGACAAAACTGGCAATACATATAGGCGGAAAATGTTTACGTAGTGATGCATGTACTACCGTTTAGAGTATAGGGAGCATAGTTGTATTACACTATTACGCTACTCAGTATATGCCGGCAACATAGGCAAAGAACTGATGCAAAACAGAGTATTCATGATGGGAATTATTAGATTTATCACACCCTGTCCCATGCGCAAGAGGATTCTATCATTGAAAAGGAATTATAGTTAAAGGGATAGTTGAGTTCTGTTGCAGAGGGCGCTTTTTTGTGAGATAATGAAAAACTGAGTGTCAAATTTGAAAGAACATAATATTTAAATGACAAAATCATCTTTGTTTGATCAAAATCGGTTCAGAGACGGCTAAAAAATATCACGATTTCTAATACTTGTGTACCACCACAAATATTAGATATTTTGAAAAATTTGAAAAACCCGTTGAAAACCGTTGAAAAAAGGAAATAACGCCTTTTACGTCGTATTTCAGCCAATGCCGATGTATGCTTTTTTGTTGGCATTTTGGTGTTGCTTATATTACCCACAAATAGCCGGCTCATGTATTGTTATTTTTAATTAAATAATTAATTAACGGTCACTATGTTTTGTTCAAAGTGGAGCTGAATTGGTATGATCGTATTGGCTAATTTCACACATTTTGGGGTCTTAAATTACCTTCATAGCAATTTTAAGTTCTAAAAGGGCACTATAAATGTCATAGATAAGAATAAGAGCAATAATCATGCACTTTGAAGGCATTTGTGGTCTGAAAACAGAACTCAACTATCCCTTTAACACAGACAGAGGATATAAAGATCTTGATATATTATAATCGTGAAATATAATCAAGTCGTTGTAGATTCTACGTGTGAACAAGCTCTTAACACATGCTTTATTAAAGCATCTAGGCATTAAGACTATTAATCTATGATAATTCTGAATTTATTATGAACAATCCACATTCAATAATGCATTCTCTTTCTTGCCTAATCATAGGAAGAGAGGTACATGAAACAACTTGAAGGTTTCTCATCAGTTGTTTCCGTGTGTAATGGAGTGGAATGCCATTATATATACCCCGGTGAGCGGTTGAGCTAAATATACTCCATGAACTTGGTACGGAAATGTTATGTTGCTTGCATGTCCATTTTATGTTCATGATTTCCTATCTCTAATATCATGTGACCAAGAAAGATCGATCATATTTAGTCCACGGGTAAAGGTGATTGTTCAATCTCGAAGAACAAAACATAATCCTTCATGGTGTTATTCCTATATGTCCACAATTTCCCTTTGGTATTTTTTCATTGATGATGAATTGCTTGTAAAATACTCTGATAAAATGTAATAAAATGCACGTAAATAAGGTTGATATTGCACCAGAGAGCACCTGGAACCCTTGTCGCAAGGGACTTCGCGCTTTGCGCACATTCAGATTATCAGGGTGAGTGCTCCACCCCCAATTAAAAAAACTTTCTACGCTGCCTATAATAATCATTATCTTCATAATCATCATCATCATAAATATCACTTCAATGGCTCACGTACGTACCCTTTCTGGCTACCAGCCTTTGAACACATTCCAAGCAGTAGGTATGGCCACACACTAGATCCCTAGCCTGTAACAGTACATCGTGACAGATCGGACAAAACATTTTCTTCACGATATCAGTATACGTTTTTTGATCCCAATGACTCTCCATTGTTGTTGTGGCGATGATATAAAAACAATTATTGCTATATTACTGGAGTCTTCAGTCTTCCAAAATTTTATCTTCTCTGACTGATAGGCATACAACATAAGACTGCTTCTTCACTAAGTCAGAGCTCGATGGTACGTAGTGTGTTTTCCTCACGAAATTTTGCGACATTGCTCTCTTTTGGAAAGTTTCCAAGCTGCATCTGCCTGTATTGCGCAATAGTTCTTATTTTACTACCTGGGAAAACGACAATTGCAAGCCTTTTCGAAACAATCAAGGTTACGTGTTTTCTAGATAGTTTTGTCCATCCGCTTTTTAATGTTAGAACAGGAAATTGAAGTATCACGTATCACGAACATGATTTCTAACGGGTATACAATGGAATTGCCTCTCAGTCGATTATTTTTCAGGCAGGTTAAATAAATCCTGGACAAAATAAGTAAAAGTGGAGAAAAAAATGCATTAAAAAGTACAAAGGGCTCAATTGAGAGAGAGAGAGAGAGAGAGAGAGAGAGGAAAAGAGAGAGAGAGAGAGAGAGAGAGAGGGAAAGAAAAGGAGAGAGAAAGAGAGAAAGAAAAACAGAGATCGAGGGAGATATGGAGAAAGCACATCAGAAAAAGTAATTATTAAATTGAGGCTTTCAAATGAATCTGTGAATAAATTGGATCTAGTACCGAGAAAATCGGCCACCACAACCCCTTTTCCATACAAAAATATGTAGACAATGCTTCCTAGCGATCAGGCCCAAACAAAAAAAGACGTTGTATTGCCCTTTGCGACCGACCCCAAAATCTTTAAATCTAAGGTCGATTTTTTTTTTTTTTTTTTAAACGTTAACAAAATAAAAGAGTTTTAATGAATAACAAAATATGTATTACAGCATTCAGAATTATCAGCCCAAAGAGGGACCAAAAATAAAAAACCACAACAAAAAATTTCCGACCGACCGACCCATGTTTTGGCACCTAAAGGGCAATACAACATTTCTTGTTTGTAGGCCTCATTGGTCAAGCGTCCCACCGCAAGCTTCTGACAGTCATGGGTCCGGGGAGTAGGGAGGACGGGCGGGAAAAGGAGGAGATGGGAGAGCGAGAAAAAAAAATCTGTCTGGGCGCAAATCAGCTAGGAGGCTGTGGGAGGCAGGAAAAAAAAAATTTCGAATTGTTTAGATGTTGATGATGGCATCTAACAAAGAACATGATAGGACAACACCCCCATATTATTTTATTTGTGCTTTGTTTTATTCTATCATATATTTTTGGTTTTTTTTTCTGTTGGTTTGTTATATCTTAGAACCTTGTAACCAAACTTCACGACTGTACACAACCCGAAATCTGAGTCTATGTGGGGACGTACCAATCATCGATGAACAATGCCCAATCATGTGCGGCATCTGTCTCGGAAAATAGTCGTGAGATGGTCGTAAGAGCACCAACGATCCGTGAATGTTAAATCTGTGAATTTTGATGTACACCTCCTCTTTCTTTTTTCTTCTTTCTCTCTCTCTCTCTTTCCCCTTTTACTAATATTTGTTCCACCATATTCGTATTATTATGTATCCATTGAGGGTAGTCATGCTATCAAGCTTTGCTTACTTTGTCAACCCTCCTGTTTGATGTTTTCGCTTAGTTACTTTATTCGACATTATATTCTTTTGAAATGTGTAAAATTTGCAATATTTTGTTTGATATATATTTGTAAAAATGCAAAAGAAAAAGAAAGTCCAACATAAATAAATAAATAAAATAAAATTTCAAAATCAATGTGAACTACTACTCGGGATCCCAGCTTCTTCTCCGCTATCCCCTACAAAATATTTTAATTGAAATTAATAATCTAAAATGTGATTGATCGCAAGGATTTTCATGAAAATAACTCAAGGAAATGAACTCAATGAGATACCATATTTATTGTCCATAAAAGTAATTGTCGAGGCACGTAATATGACAGTCACAGTCAGTGCAATAATCGCACATTTCAATTAGGATATTTAAGAGCCTTTTGAAATTGACTACGGTTGATTCTCGACAGCATCTTCGATCTTGTGGACTTTTTTTTCCTTCACTGTTGATTGCTAGCCCAGCTCTGTATAGTCTCAATCAAGGGAACCTTAAGGCTTGTTCAGATATAGCGGGGTGAACTGCCGCAAAAAAAAAAATCATAAATGTTAACCGTATATAACAATTTGCGTCATCCTAAAGAGAAAATACCGCCGGAGATTTGCAGCGTCATATCTGAACGAGCCTTGTATTCTGAAATCACTTTGACGTTTCTAATAATTTTCCTTTCCTTATTTAAATTTCATATGATTAGTTACATGATATTGGAATTTTGGTTTAACCAGTAGAACGTTATTTTGTTGGTAATTGTAACTAAGCTCTTTTTATTTATCTATATTGTATAAGTAGTCATGATTTTAATGCAATCTATTCAACAATATGTGAAAATATCTATGTACAATAAAGTTTTTTAAATTCTGAAGAGCAAACGAATGTACTTCAAGCACAAGAGTGGAATAGAATGAATGAGAAAGAAAGATGACAGAGTAAAAGAATTCGGAGGAAAGAAAGACAGAGAGTAGTCGAACTTCACATATATATACGTAAACGCAAGATAAACTAAATGATTTCCGCCCTGTAGCTTTGACATCGAATATTATGAAGTGTTTTGAGAGATTGATGTTGAAATATTTGTTGAAACAAACTAAAGAATTTATGGATCCTTTTGAATTTGCGTACAGACCGAACAGGAGTGTGGAGGATACTGTTCTTGTGTATTTGCATAAAATATATGAGCATATGGATAAACCAAAGACCTATGCTCGGTCGCTTTTCTTGGACTTTAGTAGTGCTTTTAATACTATTGCACCTGACTGTCTGGCTCGTAAGCTGATAAGAATGAATGTAGACCTTAGATTGATTAGATGCATTCACAACTTCTTGATAGGTCGAACACAGTGCGTAAAGGCGGGTGGTCATCAGTCATCTACGGTGACTACATACATAGGTGCCCCTCAGGGGTGTGTCGTATCCCCGGTTTTGTTTTCACTATATACAAGTGATTGTGTAAGCTCAACTTCTTGCTGTAGCATACTCAAATATGCTGATGACACCGTAATTGTTGCTCTTTTGTCTGATCAGGCGAATGATTATTTCTCACAGGTAGACGAATTCATTCGCTGGTGTGATGATCATTACTTAACATTAAACACAACCAAAACCAAAGAAATGGTAATCGACTTCCGTCGAAAGGGTACAGACCACGAGAGTGTGATAATTCATACTGAGGCGATTGAACAGGTTGGAAACTATAAGTATCTTGGAACTGTCTGAAATGACAAATTATCATTGAAGGATAACAATCCGTGTATAAGAAAGCTAACAAGAGGTTGTTTTTTCTGCGTAAGTTGAAAAGTTTCCATATAGGTGCAACAATCCTGACCCTGTTCTACAATTCAACAATAAAGAGTGTCCTGCTTTTCAATATTATATGTTCATTTGGCAACCTCTCAAAACAGGACAAGAAGAAATTGGAAAGGCCACGTAAAATAGCACAACGCATAATTGGGGTAGAATTAGCTTCTGTCGGGTCTCATTGTACTGAGCAAATTGTTGATAAGGTCTGTGCAATCATGAAAGACAATACCCATCCACTTCATTTATTTAATCGTTCTGGTATCCGACTTCGCCCCACCCCAACCCGCATTTCACGATTCAGATATTCATTTGTACCCGACTCTGTTCATAAATTCAACTCACAGGTTAAACGTTAAACTTCTGCGTCGGAAATTAATTGTATGATTCGACATACCAATGACCAAGGCTTAATTCTGAAACTCATGATTTGAAGTACATGTACCACATCTGAGAATAAGTGCGAGGTCGATGGTAGAGTGTTGTTCTATGTAATACTCCTCCAGAGTCGTTGAGCCTTCTAGCTTCTTGCCTTGATAAATCAGACGCTGATCATTGACTGGGATGCCGATCTTATCCTCGACCTGTCGCTTGAGGGCGTCTGCCGTGTCTGTCAAGCGAACGTTGAAGATATGTGACTTGCCTGTGCAGTCACGCACCCAGATCTGCACTGTTTTCGTTGTCTCAGTGGTTCCCTTTTGCTGTCTCGGTGTGGCAGAGGCCTGTTCGGCGAACAAAGCTTCAATTTTCTTCATGATAGCTGCCTGCTCCTCGAGGAGGCATTTAAGCTTGTAGTTCTGCTCTGAACCATTTAAGCCCGAGGAAGGGATACTGGTCTTCGTCTGGCAGGGACAGCACTTAATGTTAGCCGTCAAACCTTTATAAGCAAAATTATGAAATAATAATAACAACATCAATACGAGTCATTTTTATTCAAAATAGAGGAGCATTTTCACTGTAAAAGACGCAATTGACACAGGCTTCAAATATGTTCACATCTTTAACGACGGATCCAAATTGTGCCCTTTGCATTTCAATATGGCCCATCTATCGGACTTTGATATTATATAGAGCGGCATTGGTTAGGAAACAAAATCATTAGGGTGATCGGAGACATTGAAGTTTGATATCGTATTATTTATATCTCATACATTCTCAAATCAAAAGTTCATGCCATTTTTATTCAAGCAAAACGGAATAGCTTTGTTTGTTTGAATTAATAAGTGTAAGGAATATTCACATTGATACTTTGGTACTGTGTACAATTTATTGATCATTCAGGATTTTCTTCACTTATAATTACATACATCTTTATTTTGTAAAATGTGATACCAGTTCAATTGTTGGATTATAAATTGAATTCACTGAACTGTAATTATTTTGTTTCCAAGTTCTTATTTATTCTGAGAGATCACATAGTTAAAAAGTTTGGGATGTTGAGTCGTCGTGATTGGTTGATTGGTGTGTTGAATTCCTTATTATATTTAAAAACATATCAATACACCACACTCCCATAATTTAGAAAAGTCAGTTTCGTCCCAACAGAGGTGCCACACACCCCAACCCCTTTCAGCGATGACCTAACCGTGTGAATAATAACATCGTAATTATTGTTGTTGTTCTCATTTTTGTTAGGTCTTCCTCTCCTTTATCACTACTTATCACTATGAGTATTGTTATTTTTATCATAATTGTATTACTTCGTATCTTATTATTATCATTATCATTATCATTGTTAATATCATTATTATCATTATTTCTATTATCATTATCATTATTGATATTATCATCATCATTTTTATTATTATTTACCACTATGATTATCAACATTATCATTATCATTATCAACATCATTCCCATTATCTTCATCATCATTATCATTATCATTTTAATGTCACACGTACATGTACGTACCTTTTATGGCCATCAACTTTCGAAAACATTCCAGGCAGTAGGTATGGCCACACGCTAGATCCCTATTCTCTTTCAGTGTATCGTGACAGATCGGACAACTCAGGTTCTCATCGAGATGAGCATACATCGATTTTAGATCCTCATGACTCTCCATTGTTGTGTGGCGATGATATAAAAACAATTATTGCTATATTACTGGAGTCTTCAGTCTTCCAAAATTGTACCTTCTCTGACTGATCTAAACATCACAATATAAGACTGTTTCTTCACTAAGTCGGAGCTCGATCGTAGTGTGTTTTCCCCACGAATTTTGCGACATTGCTTTCTTTTGGAAAGTTTCCAAGCTGCATCTGCCTGTATTGCGCAATAGTTCATATTTGACTACCTGGGAAAACGACAATTGCAAACCCTTTCGAAAAAAATCAAGGTAACGTGTTTTCTAGATAGTTTTGTCCATCCCATTTTAATGTGCGAACAGGAAATTGAAGTATCACGTATCACGAACATGATTTCTAACGGGTATACAATGGAATTGCCTCTCAGGCGATTATTTTTCAGACAGGTTAAATAAACCCTGGACAAAATAGGTAAAAGTGGAGAAGAAAAAAAAGGTCCATTACAAGTACAAAGGGCTCAATTGAGAGAGAGAGAGAGAGAGAGAGAGAGGGGGGAGATAGATAAAGGGAGAGAGGGGGGGGGGGAGAGAGAGGAAGAGATAGAGAAAGAAAGGGAGAAAGAGAGACAAAGATGCATCAGAAAAAGGAATTATTAAATTGAGGCTTTCAAATTAATATGTGAATAAATTGGATCTGGTACGGTAGAAAATCGGCCACCACAACCCCTTTTCCATAAACAGTAAGTATATACAATTAGTGGCGTACGCAGGATTTTTTCAAGGGGTGGGGGGGGGGGGGTTTAACATTTTGAAATCGGGCCAAAAATTTCGCAACGACCCAGCCAGCCGCTGAATAAGTGGGGGGGGGGGTGGGGGGGGGGGGGGGTGGGGGGGGGGGGGGGTGGGGGGGGGGGTCTCGAAATTTTGAAATTTGACATTTTTCTTCGTTGTGGGGGGGGGGGTAAGGTCACCTTTTTTAGGTCAGCCATGGGCATAATTTTTTTTTTTTTTTATAATTAAAGAAAATAATAATAAACAAAAAATCCGAAGGGGGGGTTAAACCCCCAAAACCCACCCCCTACGTACGCGCCTGTATACAATGCTTCCTAGCGATCAGGCCTAAACAAAACAAAAATGTTATATTGCCCTTTGCGACTGACCTTAAAATCTTGAAATCTACGGTCGGCTTTTTAATTTTTAATTTTTGTAAAACGTTAAACAAATAAAAGATGCTTAATGAATAACAAAATAAGTTCAACTACTCTCTTACTTTTATTCCTCCGAATTCTTTTACTCTGTCATCTTCTTTCTCATTCATTCTATCCCACTCTTCTCTGACACTTTCTATCCATTTAGCTTTCAGGTTGCAAAAATTTGTCCTTCATTGTATTCTACTAAAGGATGACAAATTTATCTGATTTAACAGAAAAGCCAGTTTATTTTTCTACAAACAAGTCACACAACTAAACGGTACAATTTTTCTAAAACAAATATTTTAAAAATGTTCTAAATCTCGGCCGCTTTCCACTCTCGCATTATTGTAGGAGCTCAAAAATTTCCGCCGTAATATAGGATATAGAAACTTTTTTTAAAGGGTTAACAAAATTGACCATAAATTTAATTTGATTGCTTCGCTACCTATAACATAAGCCTCTTGATAAATATTGCGTTCCAATACTGAAATGTTAAAAGATATTAGATACGGTTCAACTTTCGGGAAAAGTCTTAATTTTGGGATAACCTGTGCAGCTGTATTTATTTAGGGTTGTTATTAATTTCGAACCCCACTAGCAAGACTTGTGGAAGCGAGTCAACTACTAATGTTAAACATTTAAACGGTACAGATCGAGCTTATTGCTCCCTTGCGATTTTCGCTAAATGTAAATGCTTAGAAATTGCGTAAAATGTAATAGATGTCTATTTGATTTGATTTGATAGCTCTTTGCTTGTACAGTTACGTAGATACGTTTTGGCATCGGGGGCACATATCTAATGTTTGCCCCGGACAGCCATAATGTCAGTAGTGTTAAAATTTGATAATATTTGGAGGCAAATAAGTCGATTTTTTTTTCGCATTTAAACGAAGTTTGCATAATGCTGAATGGTTAATATTGACTTCGAATAACATTTTATGACAAATTAGTACTACAACAATTACCCATTTAAATATAAATACAAAGATGAACGTATATGTGACATAAAATGACGCGTATGAGCAAACGGAGTTTATTGATTAAATTATCCTCTAATCAACAAGTGCCGGGCGATTGGGGGGGGGGGGGGGGGTTAACATTTATAAATCGGGCCGAAAATTTCGCAACGACTCAGCCAGCCGCTGAATAAGCGGGGGGGGGGGGGGGTATAAGGGTAAGAGGACACTTTTTTTTTTGGGGGGGGGGGGGGTCTCCAAATTTGAAAATTTGACATTTGGCTCCGTTGGGGGGGGGGCGAGGTCACCTTTTTAGGTCAGCTATCGGAATAATTAAAATAAAAAATAAAAAAAAAAAAATCCAAAGGGTTAGGATTAGGGGGGTTATGGGGGGGGGGGGTTTACACCCATAAAAATACCAAGGGGGGGGGGGGTTAACCCCCCAAACACCCCCCCCCCCCCCTGTGTACGCGCCTGGGGGGAGGTGTTGGTCAATGGCACGGGGGCAGATACCTTTAGTATAAAATGAAGAATGTGCACCCCGGGCCCCATTAAAATATAAAAGGATCATCGACATGTGATTGTACTTTTTGGTCAGAAGATCTTTGAATTGTACTTTCTCCCTCCTTCCATCCCAGCCAGATAGTTTCGGAACATAAACACATCTGCAAAAAATGCAGATGAGAAAGCGCCGAAATATCTTTAAGTTTTTCCCTTTGGTAACACCAACACATGAATTATGTGGAAAATTTTAAATTTGGATGAATTTGTTACAAAGATTTGAGCCAGCTTGTTCCAGAAAGAACGATTGTAATTATGATGCATTATTGCCAAGTATTGCCAATAGTCATAGTCTTTAAAACATAGGAATGTTATGAATGGACAAGCTATAACAAAACAACCTGATATTTATAACATTTTAAAACTTTTATATAACCTCCCTTACGAAGAAACGAGTTACTTTTGAAAATGCGGACAATAAAGATTACATCAATTGGCATTACATCATTATGTTATATATTCTCTTCACAGTCAAAATGCTGAGAACTTATCTCTAAGATTGCGACTTAATGGGTCATGTTCCCTCCTTTGAGAGGAAGTGTGAGATCGATGGTAGAGAGTTGTTTTATTTCATACTCCTCCAGAGTCGTTGAGCCGTTCACCGGCTTGCCCTTATAAATCAGACGCTGTACATTGGGCTGGATGCCGGTCTTCTGCGCGACCTGTCGCTTGAGGGCGTCTGCCGTGTCTGACAAGCGAACGTGGATGGATTGTGAATTGCCTTCGAGGTCACGCACCCAGATCTGCACTGTTTTCCTTGCCTCAGTGGCAGAGGCCTTTTCGGCGACCATTCTTTTCATGATAACTGCCTGCTCATCGAGGATGCAGTTGAGCTTGTAGTTCTGCTTCAGACTGGTCAAGCCCGAAGAGGGGATACTGGTCTTCTTTTGGCAGAGACAGCATTTGATTTTATTTTTAGACATCCAACCTTTAAAAGCATAAGAAAATTATGAAAACAACAATAACAACAACTGTATAACTCAATTTAACTTGAGGAGCGCTTACATTGTAAAAGACATATTGACACAGGCTTTAATTAAGTTTACATCTTCAACGACGAATCCAAATTATGCCCTTGCATTTCAATGATGCCAATTATCGTACTTTGATCTAGAGCGGCAGTGTTTAGCATAACATTCATAAAGACGACAATAGAAGATTCAAAGTAGAAATCATAATGAACTTAAAGTTATATAAAAGGATGGATATCATTTTGAGTGGTTTAGGGTTGCCACATACTCCCAGTCCCTTAAGCTATGCCGCTGATAGTATGAATAATAACATCATTATTATTGTTGTAGCTGTCGCTGTTGTTGTTGTTTTCATTAAAATGAGAATTTTTTTTCTCCTTATTGCTTTTTATTATCATTATTGATATTACTACAAGATGTAGTAGTAGTAGTAGTATGAGTAATGTTGTAATTAATGATCATTTTATTACCAGGCATATCACCATTATCATTATCATTTTCTTTATCATAATTTTTGTATTTCTTCACTGAATTGTTTTCTCTAACTTTTTTGCTTCTACTCAAACCAACTTAATTCCAGGGTGGACTAAAGTCTGGTGGTTCTTAATGATTTGATCATTGTGCTCATGACTTTGTCAGGTCATAAAACTAGCTTTGTATTCAGTGAAATGTGTGAAGAGTTTAGATGTCTGGTAACAGAAGTACAATTTTTAAGTTTCTTCTAGTAAAACTAGAACCCTGCATGACAAGTTTTGAAGGGTTCTATACTGTTTGGTATAAGAAGAAGTAATTTATAATGATTTGGTCATTGTGATATAATAAACTGGTCTGACTCTGAGCTCTGGAGTCAAAACTAGGATTGTAGGTGTTTAGATGGGAACAGCAGTAAATGCTATTGAAAGAGCAAATGTTAGACACAGTTTGTTCAAACGAGGTATAAGATTTGATGTCAGGAAACATGTATACAAACATGAATGGTGGAGTATTTGACAAAACTGGCAATACATAGTGAGCACTATTTTTTTTTCTATGTTGACCCCGAACATTTGAAAATCAACACCCCCCCCCCCCCCCTTGAGGAAAAAAAATGGTACATTTCTGGTCACCATTTAAAAAAAAAAACTTTTTGGGGGGATTAGGGGGGGGGGGAGCAAGGCCCGCTCGGCCATTCCCCCTGGATCCGCGCCTGCATGGATCAACTTGAAGGCTTCTTATCAGTTGAATCAGTTTGCATATGAAGTGGAATGCTAATACCCCTTGTGCAGTTGAGCTAAATATACTCCATGACTCTTGCTATGTAAAATTTCATGTTGTTTGCATGTCCATTTTTTAATGTTTATGATTTCTTATCTCTTTATGTGACCAGGAAAAATCACATTAAGTCCACGGATAGAGATGGTTGTTAAATCTCGAAGAACAGAGCATAATCCTTCATGGCGATACTATATGCCCACAATTCCCATTTTATCCATTTATGATGAGTTGCATGAAAATTACGCTGAAAAAATATAATAAAATGCACCAAACAAGGCTAATATTGCACCAGAGAGCATCTAGAATCCCATAGTTTCCAGGGTCCTTGAACAGGCCCTGGACCCCGGTCGCAAGGGACTTCGCGCTTTGCGCACATTCAGATTATCGGGTTAAGTGCTTCAGGCCCCCCCCCCCCCCACTTTAAAAAAAGCCTTCCTACGCTTATGATAATCATTATCTTCATCATCATCATTATCATCATAAATATTATATTAATAGTTCACGTACGTACCCTTTATGGCTACCAGCTCTCGAATACATCCCAGGCAGTAGGTATGGCCACACGCTAGATCCCTAGCCCCTTTCAGTATATCGTGACAGATCGGACAATTCAGGTTCTTTACGAGATCAGCATACATCGATTTTAGATCCTTGTGACTCTCCATTGTCGTTGTGGCAATCGGATGATATAAACACAAATTTAGTTATATTGCTGGAGTTTTCAGTCTTCCAGAATTCGACCTTCTCTGACTGATCTAAACACCATAATATAGGACTGATTCTTCACTAAGTCAGAGCTCGATGTTAGTGTGTTTTCCCTACCAATGTTGCGACATTGCTCTCTTTTGGAAAGTTTTCAAGCTGCATCTGCCTGTATTGCGCAATAGTTCATATTTTACTACCTGGTTAAACGATAATTGCAAGCCCTTTCGAAAAAAATCAAGGTAATGTGTTTTCTAGATAATTTTGTCCAGCCGCTTTTAATTGTGCGAACAGGAAATTGAAGTATAGGATTTCCCGGCCAAATTCGCGAGTTTGTCATTCAAATTAATTTGTCTTGCGTTCAAATTCGACGGTTTTAGTGCAGTCAGGTTTATCTCGGGTATATATTCCCTTTTCTAGTTTTCAAATCTATGGAATTTTCGTTAGAATCTCCGTATTTTTCATTCAAATTAATGAACAATGTGCTTCTTATTGTTTCATCTACGAACGATCGACAAAATGGCCCGTACCAAGCAGACAGCCCGTAAATCTACCGGAGGAAAGGCTCCCCGCAAGCAGCTCGCGAGTTTGTCATTCAAATTAATTTGTCTTGCGTTCAAATTCGACGGTTTTAGTGCAGTCAGGTTTATCTCGGGTATATATTCCCTTTTCTAGTTTTCAAATCTATGGAATTTTCGTTAGAATCTCCGTATTTTTCATTCAAATTAATGAACAATGTGCTTCTTATTGTTTCATCTACGAACGATCGACAAAATGGCCCGTACCAAGCAGACAGCCCGTAAATCTACCGGAGGAAAGGCTCCCCGCAAGCAGCTCGCCACCAAGGCAGCTCGCAAGTCCGCCCCAGCCACCGGCGGAGTCAAGAAGCCCCATCGTTACAGGCCCGGTACCGTCGCTCTCCGTGAGATCCGTCGTTACCAGAAGAGCACCGAGCTCCTCATCCGCAAGCTCCCCTTCCAGCGTCTGGTCCGTGAGATCGCTCAGGACTTCAAGACCGAGCTCCGATTCCAGAGCTCCGCAGTCATGGCTCTTCAGGAGGCCAGCGAGGCATACTTGGTCGGTCTCTTCGAGGACACCAACCTGTGCGCCATCCACGCCAAGCGTGTCACCATCATGCCCAAGGACATCCAGCTGGCCCGCCGTATCCGTGGCGAGCGTGCTTAAATCGCTCTTTTAATCTTTTGATTACGACGGACCGAACCATGTTTTGACACCTAAATGACAATACAACATCTCTTTTGTGTAGGCCTCATTATCCCACCGCAAGCTTCTGACAGTCATGGGTCCGGGTCTATGCGGGGACATACCAATCATCGATGAACAATACCCAGTAATGTGCGGCATCTGTCTCGAAGATAGTCGTGAGGTGGTCGTACGAGCACCAACGAATATTCGGGATCCCCAGCTTCTACTTCGCTATCTCCTACAACACGTTTTAATTGAAATCAATAATCTATAACAATGTGATTGATCGCAAGGACTTTCACGAAAAAACTCAAGGAAATGAACTCATATCAAGGAAATGCTATATTTATTGTCCTTAAAAGTTATCGTCGAGTCACGTAATATGTCAGTGTAATAATCGCACATTTCAATACGATTTTTACGAGGCTTTTAAAATTGACTACGGTTGATTCTCGAAAGTATCTTCAATCTTGTGGACTGTTTTCCTATACTATTGATTGCTAGCCCTGCTCTGTATAGTCTCAGTTAAGGGAACATTAAAGGTTTGTTCAGATATGGCGCAGTAAACTGCCGCAAAAAATACATAAGATGTTTAGCGTATATTACAATTTACGTCATCCTAAAGAAAAAAATACCGCCGGAGATTTGCAGCGTCATAGCTGAACTAGCCTTGTATGCTGATATCACTTTGACGTTTCTAATAATTTGACTTTCCTTATTTCATTTTGATTTTCATATGATTAGATACATGATATTTGAATTTTTGTTAAATCAGTAGAACATTTGTTGGTAATTGTAACTAAGCTCTTTTCATTTATCTATATTGTATAAGTAGTCATGATTAAATGATGTTTAAATGCAATCTATTCAACAATATGTGAACATATCTATGTACAATACAGTTTGTAAATTCTGAAGAGCAAATAAATGTACTTCAAGCACAAATAAAGAAAATATTTATTTCTTTCTAAATCATTTTGCGTGTACTTATGTATCTGTAAAGTTCGCCAACCCCCTTCCTTTCTCTCCTCCGAATTGTTTTACTCTGTCATCTTTCTTTTCCCTTTCTTTCTCATTCATTCTATTCCACTCTTCTCTGACAATTTCTCTCCATTTAGCTTTCAGGTTGCAAAAATTTGTTCTTCATTGTATTCTACTAAAGGATGGCAAATTTAGATGATTTAACAGAACAGCCAGTTTATTTTGCTACAAACAAGTCACACAACTAAACAGTACAATTTTTCTAAAACAAATATTTGAAAAATGTTCTAAAGCTCGGCCGCTTTGCACCCTCGCATTATTGTAGGAGCTCATGAATTGCCGCCTTAATATAGGATATAGAAACTTTTTTAAAGGGTTGACAAAATCGGCCATAGATGAAATGTTATTGTTTCGCTACCTACATCCCAGCCAGATAATTTTGGATCATACACACATCTTGACAAAAAGGCAGAAGTAAACACCGAAACTTTTTCTTTTCTTTGGTAACACCAACACAATCAGCCATGCATGAAGTCTTTCGTCTACGGCTGATTGTCAACGAAACGGAGTTAAGTCTGTTGTCAATTCTGCTTGGTTTCGTTTTTTCTGGGACGCACTGTATAATGTATTATTGTCAAGTACTGCGCATAATCATAGTTTTGACAAAATGCGTATGTTATAAATGGAAAAAATTGATATTTATAATATTTCAGTTTAACTCCGTTTCGTTGACAATCAGCCGTAGACGAAAAACTTCATGCATGGCTGATTGTCAACGAAACGGAGTTGTTAATTCCGTTTGTTGCTACGTCAGTCAGCCAGTGAAAACCAATTCGTTAATAAAATTATGGAAATGCAAGCACTACTTTAAACAAACAGAACTTTGTAATTCCTAGTTCATTTTTCCTGATTGAGGTGTCATATGAAAGGGCAGAAACTCAACTTTCTAGAAATTGGGTTTTCTTGTTGAAATTCAGATACCGTCCGCCAAACGCCTTTTTGGTTTTCTCTGTTCAAATTGATTTTAATCACTCATGCGTGAAATATGCATCATATGAGTTGCATCAAATGAAAGAGGAGGATCTAAGCTATCCAAATATGTGTAATTTATTAATTATAAATGTGACTAAGTTATGATAAAACATCGATTATTCTCGCTTTCGTTTTTTCTGGGACGCACTGTATAATGTATTATTGTCAGGTACTGCGCATAATCATAGTTTTGACAACATGCGCATGTTATAAATGGGAAAAAAAATTGATATTTATAATATTTCAGTTTTTTGTATAATCCCCCTGACGTAGTTACGATTTACGTTTCGAAATTTTGTACAATAAAGATTACCTCATTTGGCAATAACGCATTACGCAATCGTTTTTTTAATGTTTTATATACCTATTCACTTCACGAAATGCTGGGGACTCATCTCAATGGGTTATGCTACCATTTGCCTAAGAGAATACGTTCGACTTTCATGGTAGATTCATTCAATATGCCATACTCCTCCAGCGTCTTTGAGCCTTTCAGCTGCTTGCCCGCCCAAGTCAGATTCTGTAAATGGATTGGGATGCCGAACTTTTTCTCGATCTGTCGCCTGAGGGCGTCTGCCGTGTCTGACAAGCGAACGTTGAAGGTTACTGTCTTGCCTTGCCTGTCACGCACCCAGATCGTCAGTGTTTTCGTTGCCTGTTCGGCGAACAAAGCTTCAATTTGTTTTGTATTAGCTGCCTGCTCCTCGAGGAGGCACTTGAGCTTGTAGTTCTGATTTGGATCGTTCAAGCCCGTGGAGGGGATACTGGTCTTATTCTGGCAGGGACAGCATCTGATGTTAGACGTCAAACCTTTATAAGCACAAGCAAATTGATGAAACCAACAATGTTGTAAGTCAACTGTACAAGTCATGATTTGAATATAGATATTTTACCAAATAATGTTAAATGTTTTGCTTTCCATGGTCGTATTATATTTTCTTTGATATTTTTGGTTTCCAATTATGATTTATTAGGTTTTGTTCGTTTTTTCCAAAATAAACCCCTACTATTTTAACATCGGAATTGGTCCAGAAAAAATGTTAGCTTTCACAGGCGGTGTCTCCATTGATGTTAACTATGGAATTTTTGATTTATTCAACTCTTAACCAGAAAAAATAGACCAAAATGTTCCATTTGCTTTATATTTTGATATTAAAGATTTTGTGTCATCATCAATCTGCAAATTGCAAATCAACTTAATCAAAAAGTTGTAATTCCTTTAATTTCTGGATCGTTTCTTATCTTGATAGCTAATACATCGGCAGCGAGTATGAATAAAAGGACAGCCCTGAAGCACGCCTCTTGGTATGTTAATTTGTTCTGTTAACCAACTTTTTACACTAGGGACTTTTAGATTTGCACGCCGACATAGCGGACTGCTACGTGTAACGTCCCTTTAAGGCAATGTGATGTCCTTTAAGGCACTGACAGTGCCTTAAAAAGACGTCACATGTAGCAGTTCACTATGTCGACGTGCAAATATAAAAGTCCCTAATTAACACTGCTTTTTACATGTGTGTACAGAGTAGTGACACATTTCATTGCAAAATTCATTTAAAAAACCAAATCTCCGTAAAAATTCAAAGCGTAAATCCAACTTTTATCAGTCAAAGGCTTTTCTAAAATCTGATGAGAATGCAAGCCCTTATGTTTGAATGATTTTGGACATAATAAAATATATATATATTAATAAATCTGATATTTTCAGCTAAACTCCTACCTTTGATATGCCCTATACTTCAGGGGATATCAAACGTTTTCCTTGACGGTTCAGATGTGATTACCATGAAAGCTTAAAGGTCCGAAACAATGGGCAAATTTAGTTTACTTAATCAATTATTTCCATAATATAGGTTTGTGATATGATACATTCGTGTTCTTACACGTACTTCAATGTAAAGGGTTAAAAGAGTAAAAGTGGGAGTTCTGGTACACAAGTATACAAGCTATATCAGTGGGAAAAGTAGCATTGCTTTCCGGCAATAATCTGCCTAAACATTGGCACGAAAGGAGTGATTGCAAGACAAATGCATGAATGCAAATGTACAGAAATGACACTTGTATGCTGAAGAATATGAGACTTGTTTTTAGGTATATAATGATTTAAGGGGAAATGTTCCAGTTTAACGATAAAAAGGTCGGGTTATTTTGGTACTCTCTCTGCCAGAAAAGAAAAATGAAAGGGGGGGGGGGTGTTGCCCCCTTTGGAATATTGATAGAGTACTAGCATCCCATAAAGAATAAGTCCATGTCTCAAATGTTTTTTGAATGATTAATAATTAACGGTGATTGTTGACACTACGCAGTACCCATGATACCCCTTTGATCGAAATTATATACATTTGGTACGACAAAGATAGGGGCAGGGTGGTTTCAGCCCCCTTCCATTTTAAGGTTAAACCTCCCTCCCTCTAAAAAAAAACACAGAGCCTCCCCAGCGGTCCGGAATTTGAGAAGACATGCCCTACTTAGTCATTAGAAATTAACGTGGAATTACCTTTTGTAGTTTTTCAGTGAGGACTGGTGCAGCAAGCTTGTTATCATAATTAAGAAGGGAGATTGGTCTTAAATTGTTTAAATTAGTTTTACGATTATGATTATGATTATCATAATCATTATCACCACTATTATTATCAGTTTCTTCATCATCTTTATCCTAATCATTATCATCATCATCGTAATTATCATTTTAATGGCTCACGTACGTACCGTTAATGGCTGCCAGCTTTTCAACACATTCCAGGCAGTAGGTATGGTCACACGATTGAATGTCAAACGATTTCAGTATATCCTGACAGATCGGGCAATTCAGGCTCTTGGCGAGATCAGCATACGTCAATGTTTGATCCCCATGACTCTCCATTGTCGATGTGGTGATGATAATTTTGTTGCTATATTGCTGGAGTCTCCAGTTTTCCCAAATTGGACCTTCTCTGACTGATCTAAACACCACAATATAAGACTGCTTCTTCACTAAGTAGAGCTCGATCGTAGTGGGTTTTCCCCTCGAATTTTGCGACATTGTTCTCTTTGTAACAGAGAATGTGATTAGTCGATTCTGTGGTCCATTTTCATACAGTGTTCCTGATTGGTCAATTGTGGCCTCATTGTCTGTGTAAAATGGCTTCTGCTAACAGCAAAAAAGGCGCCTCATTTTTCATCAATGTCTCCTTAATGCTCAGAAAGTGCAAATTGGAACATTTGATTCCTTTTATAGTAACATGCCAATAAGAAGCTTTAAAGGTAAAACAACTTACTTCCCAGAGATGGATCAACAAAAGTAAACATTTCAGGGCTCGGTCCATGGCCTAGTGGGGGAATTACCAAGCTGCGTCTCCCTGTGTTGCGCAATGGTTCATATCTTTCTTCCTCGGAAAGCGATAGAGAAAGAGTACTACAGAGATGCCAACACATATTTCTTTACTGGCGTAGCGAGCTCATCTCTTGAGATCTGAGGGGCGCTGCTATTATTGAGGCCAGCGGGTATGGGATGAATAGTTCTATACGCGAAGTAGCAAACTAAGGGGAGGGTTCAGGAAGATGGTCAGAATATTTTTCGTGTACCCTTGCCCATTTCCGTCTCTCTTCTCTCTCTCTCTCTCTCCCTCGCCTCCTCTCTTTCTGTCTCTCTCTCTTTCTCTCTCTCTCTCTTTCTCTCTCTCTCTAGTCTATCTTTCTTTCTGTATTAGTGTTCTTTTTCTTTGCCCAAAGATTAGGGGGCGGCACTAATTTACTTACATGAGAACGAGCTATTCGTTGCATTTTGCCGTTAAATACTTTTCTCCTCACATTAAAAAAAAAAAATAATAACATAAGAAAAGACAAGAAAGGAGGCATATATAGGACTATCTTCAGTAATTAAAATGATAAACTAAATAACTGAACAAATAAAAGAAAGTAGACATATATATAAGAACATCTTCAGGAATTAAAATGATAAACTAAATTTATTATGTGATTCAATTGATAATTTACGGGTCGTTTAAAAAGTTGTTGCCATATAAATATGCATTTATCAGGGTGTGTGGGTGTGGATCTGGGTGGTTTACCAATTATTCCCATACCCTCGTTGTGCCCATAGAAATTCCTAAAAATTACAACGCCCAATGAACCCAAGTGACGTACGTTGAAGCTGAATACCATAGCTCTTCAAATAAGAACTACAACAACGAAAGACTCCCCCCTCCTACCAGGAAAATACCTACCTTCCCGTCTAACTGAATTCAAATGTAGACCTATATACCCTGAATGTAAAATTATTAACAACTTCATACAACGTAACGACACAAAGAAAGCTACACTGCATATTATGTTTACCAGCTTTTCGCGAATTGGACTTTGAACAGTTGGCCTTACAAAAGAATTGAAATACCAAACCTTGAATGGACGTCACACGTATCAGTCCACGCAAATCTAAAAGTCCCTATTGTCATATCCGAGGCCCTAGTACTGTTGTACCCATAGTCTTAGAAATATCTACAAATTACAATTCACAATGAACTCAAGTAAAGTATATTGAAGCTGAATACCATGGCTATTTATGTAAGAACTAGAACAATGAAAAACTCCCCCTCCCAGGAAAATATGTATACTATTTTCTCGTCTAACTCAATATGCAGACCTTTATAAAGGAAAATTATTTACAAACATTACACAACATATCGACACAAAAAAACACACCATTGTACACATTTTACCAGCTTTTGTGCGAATATGACTTTGAACAGCTAACCTAATGAAAGAAATTAAATACGAAACAGTAAATAAGACCCAGCACCGGTTCCTAAGGGCAAACCTATAAATACCAGTAATCACAACACACATCAAAACAAACAGAAAATTCACTTAAGTGGGGGTACTGGGAATGGAGAATGGAAGGGGCATAAGCAACATGAAGCGAGTGTAAGCGTTTGTTTTTAGTTACCTTAGGAACCAACCTCTTGTCTCCTATCCAATTTTCCTCTGGATCACTCTTTTGAAATGTTATCAAATATTGGATTGAACTGTAAAAGTTTGGGGTGTTATTTTTTAAAGTAGACGACTCTCATTGTCGACGTTGCTAAATTTGTTTTCAGTAGACCTACATAGCTGAAAAATGCGAAATAATGAGGATGATTGAATTCTGGATGTCAACTATATTCTCAGGCTGCATGATTTTGACAAGCATGGTCAAGATGCCTCTCCTTTCCACCTAAGATTGTGAATAAGCCAGAGGATACCTCCAATGCTCATCAACATTTGAATGGCCAGATGCTCTATTTTTTCTATTTTCTTTCGAGACTCATATTTTGATACGTGAAAGACAAGTTTATATTGAATAGTTATTTGAAAATCGGAACTAAAAATAGTGTCCACTCTTTTATTCTGCATGCGTGTATTTATGCTTGCAGTATTTATATATATATATCGGTTAATGTCTACTTTTTGGAGAAATAGGGAAAATAAAAATGACGACTATATGATGCACTATTGCCAACTACTGAGCATAACCATAGTTTTGACAACATAGGAATGTTATGAATTGACAAACTATATTTCAAAACAACTTGATATTTGTAATAATTCAGTTTTTGTATTACCTCCCTGACAAAGATATGAGCTGTGTTTCGAAAATTCGAACAATAAAGATTACATCATTTAGCAATTATGCATTACACAATCATTTTTTAATGTTATAAACTTATATATATATATACCTATTCACTTCACGACATGCTGGGAACTTTAAGACAATGCAATTTACTGGGTATCGTCTCCTCCTAAGAGACGAAGTTTAAGCCAGAGGGTACACTCTTTCCTTATGCCAACTTCCTCCAGAGTTTCTGAGCCTGAATGCAGCTGCCTGCCCGCCCAATACAGACCCTGTAAATCGGATAGGATGCCGATATCCTTCTCGATCTGTCGCTTGAGGGCGTCTAACGTGTCTGACATGCGAACGTTGAAAGTATGACATGTCAGTTGTGACTTGAATCGCTCGACACGCACAAAGATCTGCATTGTTTCCTTTGCCTTAGCGGTTCCCTGTTGCTGTCTCGAAGTGGCAGAGGCCTGTTCGGCAAACAAAGCTTCAATTTTCTTCGTGATAGCAGCCCGCTCCTCGAGGAGGCACTTGAGCCTGTAGTTCTGCGTTGGGTCGTTGAAGCCCGTGGAGGGGATACTGGTCTTATTCTGGCAGTGACAGCATTTGATGTTAGGCGTCAAACCTTGATAAGCACAAGCAAAATTATGAAAATAAATAACAACAACTGTATAAGTTTTTTTTAAAATTTTAATTGGAGGAGCACTTATATTGTAAAAGACATGACTGACACAGGGTTTAATTTAGATCACATCTTCAACGACGGATCCAAATAATGCCCCTTGCTGATTTCGATAGGATCATAGGACGCATCTATTGGACTTTGATCTATATACAGTGCGCCCCAGAAAAAACGAAACCGAGAATTGTCGATGTTTTATCATAACTTAGTCACATTTATAAGCAATAAATGACACGTATTTGGAAAGCTTAGATCCTCTTCTTTCATTTGATGCAACTCATATGATGCATATTTCACGCATGAGTGAGTAAAATGAATTTGAAGAGAGGAAACCAAAAAGTAATTCAGCGGACGGTATCTGAATTTCAAAGAGAAAATCACATTTCTAGAAAGCCGAGTTTCTGCCCTTTCATATGACACCTAAGACCATTAATTTTCGTATCTATGTCTCAAATATTTTTGATTAAATAATAATTAACAGCGATTGATTACACTTCGCAGTACCCATGATACCCCTTTGGTCGAAAATATATACATTTGGTAAGACAAAGATAGGGCAGGGTGGATTCTGCCCCCCGCCCATTTTAAGTTTAAACCCCTCTTCCCCTCCTCCGGCAGTCCAGAATTTGGGAAGCCCTGCCCTACTTGATCATTAGAAATTTACCTTGAAATTACCCATTGGAGTTTTAGCACCGATGTAGCAATCTTGATATCATAATTAAGAAGTGAGATTGGTCTAAAAAAGGATTATGGTTATCATTGTCACTATCATTATCCCCATTATCATTATTATTATCGTTATCATTATTATTATCTTCATTCTCATTATAATTATCTTCTTTATCATTATCTTCATCATCATAATTATCATTTTAATAGCTACAGTATTAAACACGTACCGTTAATGGCTGCCAGCTTTTTAACACATTCCAGGCAGTAGGTATGGTTACACGCTAGAATTCTAGACGCTTTCATCCTACCCTGACAGATCGGACAACTCAGGTTCTCCTTGAGATCAGCATACGTCGATTTTAGATCCCCATGACTCTCCATTCTCGATGTGGTGATGATATTTTTGTTGCTATATTGCTGGAGTCTCCAGTTTTCCCAAATTGGACCTTCTCTGACTGATCTAAACACCACAATATAAGACTGCTTCTTCACTAAGCAGAGCTCGATCGTAGTGGGTTTTCCCCACGAATTTTGCGACATTGTTCTCTTTGTAACAGAGAATGTGATTGGTCGATTCTGTGGTCAATTTTCATACAGTGCTCCTGATTGGTCAATTGTGGCATCCTTGTCTGCGTAAAATGGCTTTTGTTTACAGCTTTTGCTTGTCAAAATCATGCAGTCCTGAGACTACAGTTGACATACAGAGCTCATTGTTTTGCATTCTTCAACTATGTAGGTCTATAATAAAAACAAATTCAGCAACGGCCATAGTGGACAATGGGGTTGGTCTTATTCAAAATATGTTCACATTTTAATCCAACATTTGATACAAGGACAGAAGAGTGATCCAGAGGGAATTAGTTGGATGGGAAACGAGAGGGTAGGCCCTTCGACTTCCAAATGCAGGCGATGAGTCATAATCATTGTTTGGTATTTCATTTCTTTTGTTGGGCCTACTGTTCAAAGTCCAATTCGCGCAAAAGCTGATAAACATAATGTACATGTTCTCTTCATGTCATTATGTTGTATGATGTTTGTAAAAAGTTGTTTACCTTTATAAAGATCTACATTTGAATTCAGTTAGACAGGGAACAATACGTATGTCCCTGGGGGGGGGGGGGGGGGGGGTTGATGTGTTTAGTTCTTACATGAAGAGCTATGGTATAGGGTAAGAGCACTTTTTTTTTTGGTGTCCCCGAATCTGAAAATTTGGCCGATCGATATTTTGTTTCGTTGGAGAAACTAAGCTCATCTCATTTATCTTTATTGAACAAGTAGTCATGATTACATAATGTTTAAATGCAATTTATTCAACAATATGTGAACATGCCTATTGTACAATACAGTTTGTAAATTCTGAAGAGCAAACGAATGTACTTCAAGCACAAATTTAGAAGAAAAAAAAAATCTTTCTTAAATCATCTTGCGTGTATTTATGCATCTGTGAAGTTCGCCAACTCCCTTCCTTTCTCTCATCCGAATGTTTAACTCTATCATTTTCTTATCTCTTTCTTTCTCATTCATTCTATTCCACTCTTCTCTGACAGTTTCTCTCCATTTAGCTTTCAGGTTGCAATAATTTGTCCTTCATTGTATTCTACTAAAGCATGACAAATTTAGATTTAACAGAAAAGCCAGTTTATTTTACTACAAACAAGTCACACAACTGAACAGTACAAGTTTTCTAAAACAAATATTTGAAAAATGTTCTAAAGCTCGGCCTCTTTGCACCCTCGCATTATTGTAGGAGCTCATAAATTAACGCCTTAATATAGGATAAAGAAACTTTTTTAAAGGGTTAACAAAATCGACCATAGACCATGTAATTTAATTGCTTCGCTACCTATAACTTAAGCCTCTTGATAAATATTGCGTTCCAGTACTGAAATGTTAAAAGGTATTTGATACGGTTCAACTTTCGGGAAAAAGTCTTAATTTTTGGATCACCTGTGCGGCTGTATTTATTTAGGGTTGTCATTAATTTCGAACTCCACTAGCAAGACGTAAGGAAGAAAGTCAATTACCGATTTTCGCTAAATGTAAAATGCTTAGAAATTGCGTAAAATATAATAGATGTCTATCGTTAGATCGCCTTGCTTCCTTGCTTGTACAGTTACGTAGATACGTTTTGGCAGCGGGGGCACACATCTAATGTGTGCCCCAAACAGCCATTATGTCAGTAGTGTGTTAAAATTTGATAATACTTGGAGGAAAAAAAGTCGACATTTTTTTCGCATTTAAACGAAGTTTGCATAATGCTGAATGGTTAATATTGACTTCGAATACAATTTTATGACAAATTAGTACTACAAAAATTCCCCAACGCCGTGATCTAAATACAAAGATGATGGTACATGTGACATAAAATGACACGTTTGAGCAAACGGAGTTTATTGATTAAACTATCCTCTAATCAACAAGTGCCAGGCGAATGGGGGGGGGGGAGGGTATTGGTCAATAGCACAGGGGCAGATACCTTTAGTATAAAATGAAGAATGTGCACCCGGGCCGATTTGAGATATCAAAGGCTCCTCGACATGTGATTGTACTTTGTTTGTCAGAAGATCTTTAACTTGTATCTCCTCCCTCCTTCCATCCCAGCCAGATAATTTCGGATCATAAACACATCTGCAGAAAATGCAGATGAGAAAGCGCCGAAATATCTTTTAGTTCTTCCCTTTGGTAACACCAACACATGAATCATGTGGACAATTTTAAATTCGGATGAATTTGTTACAAAGATTTGAGCCAGCTTGTTCCAGAAAGAAAGACTTTAATTATGATGCATTATTGCCAAGTATTGCCAATAATCATAGTTTTGCTAAATATGTTACTCATTGCGGATATAGTATCGAAAATAATATCGCTAGTGATATTCGTTTGTCTCGCAATGTGGTCAATAAGGAATCTAAAAGATCACGACGTTTCGTATGCTACTGCAATACTTCGTCAGGTGATAAAAACTGTTGTAAGCAAGGGTCTTTTATACTTTACGGGAGGACCGTAAAGCGGTCTAAAATTCGATCGATAATTGGAACAATAACGCCCAATGCCTATTGGTCGACGCACACGGTGATCGACCAATCACCAAGGCCGCTGGTTCGGCCGCTGGTTCGGCTGATGCACCAGGCCTATTGGCAACAGTTTTTATCACCTGACGAAGTATTGCAGTAGCATACGAAACGTCGTGATCTTTTAGATTCCTTATTGACCACATTGCGAGACAAACGAATATCACTAGCGATATTATTTTTAAATCATAGTTTTGACAACATAGGTATTTATGAATTGACAAACTATAACAAAACAAAATTGATATTTATAATAATTCACTTTTTGTATACCTTCTTGACAAAGATACGAGTTGGGTTTGGAAAGTTCGGACTACAACAATTACATAATTTGGCAATAATGCATGACGCAATCGTTTTTTTAAATGTTATATAATTATATACCTATTTATTTCACGAACTGACGGGAACTCATCTCTAAGACATTGCAATTTATTGGGTCATGTTCCCTCCTTTGAGGGGAATTGTGAGCTCGATTGTAGAGTGTTGTCCTATGTTATACTCCTCTAGAGTTGTTGAGCCTTCCATCTGCTTGCCTTGATAAATCAGACGTTGTACATTGGGTGGGATGCCAGTCTTCTTGTCGACCTGTCGCTTGAGGGCATCTGCCGTGTCTGACAAGCGAACGTGGATGGATTGTGACTTGCCTTCGAGGTCACGCACCCAGATCTGCACTGTTTCCGTTGCCTCAGTGGTTCCCTGTTGCTGTCTCTGTGTGGCAGAGGCCTGTGCGGGCAACGAAGCTTCCATTTTCTTCATGATAGCTGCTTGCTCATCGAGGATGCAGTTGAGCTTGTAGTTTTGCTTCAGACTGGTCAAGCCCGTGGAGGGAATACTGGTTTCCTTTTGGCAGAGACAGCATTTGATGTTAGACGTCCAACCTTTATAAGCATAAGCAAAATCATGAAAACAACAATAAAAATAACTCTATAAGACATTTATATTTTAAATGGAGGAGCACTTACATTGTAAAAGACATAACTGACAAAGGCTGTAATTTAGATCCCATCGTCAACGACGGATCCAAAATATTTCCCTTGCATTTCAATAGGGCCTATCTACCGTGCTTTGATAAAGAGCGGCGTTGATTAGAACCAAATTCATAAAGGTGACAACAGAAGATACAAAGTCGAAATCATAATAAACTTACAGTGATATTAAAGCATGATATAGTTTTGTGTGGGGTAGGGGTGCAACAGACCGGTCCACCCCCGTTAGCGATCCACCTTACACTGTGAATTATAACATCGTAATTATTGTTGTTGCTGTAGCCGTACGGTTGTTATTATTCTTAGGTCTTCTTCTCCTTATCACTATTAGTAACATTATTTTTATGAGTATTATTATTATTTGTAGTGCTTATTATCAGGGGCGGATCCAGCCGGCGGCGAGGGAGGGGGCCCAATTCGTGAGAAAATATATAGTGGCGACTCAGCCGGCCGGCTAAATAAGCGTGGGGGGGGGGGGTGGAGGGGGGGGGGGGGGGGTGGTGTTCAGCTATATTTCTCTTTTTACTCAACACTCCCCCTTTTGAGCATTATTATTTTCATTCAAATCATTATTATTATGATTATGAATATTTTATTATCTTTTTTTTTTACTGAACCCCCCCCCCCCCCTTTGAGCATTATGATTTTCATTTTAATCATGATTATGATTATGATTATCTTTATCATCATTAACGTTATCGTCTTCATCATTATCTTCATCATCATCATCATTATCATGTTAATGGCTCCCGAATGTACGTACCCTTTATGGCTACCAGCTCTTGAAGACATTCCAGGCAGTAGGTATGGCCACATGATAGATCCCTAGCCTCTTTCAGTACGTCCTGACATATCGCACAATTCAGGTTCTCCACAAGATCAGCATACATCGATTTCAAATCCACGTAGCTCTCCATTCTGTCGATTTGGTGATGATATATTTGTTGCTATATTGCTGGAGTCTTCAGTCTTACAGAATTGGACCTTCTCCGACTGATCGACACACCTTTAAGAAATGCCTTTTCACTATAAGTCAGAGCTCGGTCGCAGTGGGTTTTCCCCACGGATTTCTCTCTTTTGGGGAATCTCCAAGCTGCCATTTGCCTGTGTTGCGCAATAGTTGAGTGTGTTTAGTGTGTTTGTGAGAAAAAAAATATTAGAGAGACAGAGATAAAGATAGAGTACTATAGAGATAACATTTTTTTTAACTCAATATATCGCCTATTGGCGTAGCAGGCTCATCTCATGAGATCTGAGGGGCGCTGTCATCATCGAGGCACGCTCATTTATATTATGCTAAAAGTAGCAAATTAACCGAAAAGGAAGAGGGCCAGAATTTTTTATCGCGTACTGACCCTTGCCCCTTTCTCTATCTCTTCTCACTCTCTCTCTCTCTCTCTCTCTCTTTCTCTCACATCCCATCTCTCTCTCCTTCTCTCTATCTCCATTATCTCTCTCTCTCTCTCTCTCCAGTCTATCTCTCTTTCTGCCTTAGGGTTCCTTTTCTTTGCCTTGTAATTAGGGGCGGCAATATACCCCCTGCTCACCTAATTACCTACGCCCCTCTGGATGCTTACCGCTGATAATAGTTATGGCTACAAAACTATCAAGAAGATCAGATTCAAGTCGCAACTAAAAATGAAGTCTTTATCATTATGAGGCACAGTTTCAAGCTCCGATCACACCAGTCACGTCATATTTTTTTACGCGCCATTCGACGTGAAGTATTCATGTATAAACATGTGGAAACAACCGAGCCGCGGGGAATCCCCATCATTGGCCTAATGAAACAAGCGCACTCAGAAACAGTTGTATTGAGTTTTTACAAACGTGTATCAATCAGATATGATTATTTACGTGTGGGGACCGACCTTTAAGTTTCGAATCGGGGTCGCCTGTGCCACTTTGTAGGCGATCGAAGGCAGACCTGACCAAGACATAGTGAACGTGCCACTTGACCAACTCACACCTCCTCGCTGTAAGCACTGGTCTGCACATCGCTCACATGGCAGAAGCGGATCTAGAGGGGGGGTTGCAACCCCCCCCCCCCCCCCCTTGGGCGGCCCAAAAAAAAAAAAAAAAAAAAAAAAGGAAAAAAAAAGAAAAAAAGAAAGAAAAAAGAACGCACGCTGGAGAGAAACCCTTTCAAGTGCAAATATTGTGAGAAGATATTCAACTCATCTGGTAACTTAACCAAACACATGATAACTCTGGATATAACTATGTATTAAACTGTTACTTGATTTAAAAAGACGTTATCATGCACTGCTTTTTATGGTCTCCATTGTGTTAATAGATGCCAGGAAAACATCACTTACGGGGTTCAAATAAACACCCCAAAAAAAATCGGCTCGCCGCTTCGCGGCTCGTGGACGATGCTCCACATCGTCATTATTTTGGTAAACCCCCCCCCCTTAGCAAAAAGCTAGATCCGCCCCTGCATGGGCATACAGCCATTGTATAAAAAATGGCGAGGCCTAACCGTGGAGCCTTGAAAACAATCTATGCCGAGCTTGAGGAATGCTTGTCTTGCACCATTTGTCATGGTGTCTTGCAAGAAGCCAGAGATCTGCCCTGTGGACATACATTCTGCCTGTCTTGCTTGCAAGAGTACTCTGGGATGAAGGGGTGGACAGGGACGGTCGAGTGCTGCCTTTGTCAGAGGAAGTGCAGGGTACCGCCAGGCGGCTTGACGACCCTTCCGCAGAACTTCAGGCTCAAGTCTGTCATCGAGAGAATGAAAAGATGGCAGGAGCTGGCCGAATCTGCAATCAAGGATGATGACACAACGGATGTGCATTCTGGATCTGTGGATCGTGTTGCAGCAGAGTCGGTCTCCTCGCGTTCCCTGTCCGTACGGACCAAGTTAGCAGGGGTTTCTTCAAAGGGGACCCATCGGCATCGACCAAATCAACGGATCGCCCCCGACCACGCGGCTAACAATAATTCCGCCGTCGCGACCGCTGACGAAGTCGACATCGGAGGCGGCATGAGGAACACAGTACAGATCTTTGTTCGCGACCTAATAAATCTTGAATCACGGACATATCTGATACTCATCCGTCTGAAAGACTCGGTCGAGACCATGATGCTAAAGTTAGAAGACAAAAGGAGCTGGCTTCCAAGCACTAGTCGATTAGTCTTTTGTGGAAAGCGTTTGAAGGGTAGCATGAAACTGTGGGAGTACGGGATACAACCAAACAGTACTATTGATCTATATTAGTTCAAGTTGAATGACCTGGGAGTCAATAATAATTCTGAACAACTGTAATGCCTATGGAAATCAGGTTCGAATTACGTAATCAATGCAAATGTCATGTTCGCACATATGCAGTGGCTTAGCTACGGGGGTGGGTGGGTGTCATGTGGGGGCACATCCCCCCAATCGAATGACCCACAAAAAAGTGAGAGCGAGGGGAAAGATGAAGGAAAAGGACTGTAGTTTGCTCGAAAATGCTCTTCAAAGATAATGTGAATGCACCTCTTACAACAGATTATGATAAATATAAATCACGATTTGATTTCATATTGAGTTTTAAACCTGTAAACAGAAACTGACTCCAAAGGTTTCTTGTTCGTAAATATCCCTGATTCTGTAAAATGTTAATGTGCCTATATAATTCAGTTATATTTACCACATTTATTTTGTTTTAACAAGGTAAAACATCAGTATCGATAATTGTGGAAGAAAAGACACTCAATTATTCTTTTTCTTGAAGTAATTAATGTTAAATAGGATCAGTATAATAGGCATTAATATGAAAAGAGTATCTCCATATCAGGTCCTCTGAGATTTAATTTATTTGAATAATTAAAAAGCAAAAAATTACCTGCCAAAAAGTATAACAAAATAGAATTGTGTATTATGACAACTGACAAGTGCCTGAGTGAGCAAAGTGAATCTTCTGTGTTTGGGATCGGGGTGACGCGAAAGCCTTTTATTTCTTAAAAGGGAGCAGCGACTACAAAAACAGAATTACAAAACCAACTGATCTAGTAGGGTCCCCCCTCCCCTCCAATAAGAACCCATGCTAGGTTGATATTTTGAAAGTCTTTGGCATCATGTTAATCATGTTACTAATAACAATTATCATATTTCGTTCTTGTAGCCAAAGGTGCATCACCACAGTTTTCTTTGTGCTTTGAAATGTATGATTTGAAAATTATTTATAGCTGTTCTATCAATATATATTTCTGATTTGGTATTCAGGTCTACATAAAGTTTTTTAAATAATGTCGAATGACACGACCGCTGATTTAAGCTTCTACACGTGATCTGTACAGAGTCGAACGAATATTATTGCTGGACCTTGTCCTTCTTTTTTGTATGCGGAAAATACCTTTATAGAGCTATTTATCTTTTTGCTGCTGGAGGCGTACATGCTAATGATCATTATATATAAATACAACATCTGCCATTACCATTGCCAAAGACGCACTCCTGATTGACCTCCAAGAAACGATCCAGACAATTTCAAATGAAACATTCCATGAAAGTAAATGGAATCACCGTGCTCCTTGTCATATATTATTTTCTTTGAATGTTATTTAACATATTGCTCAGTGGAAAAGAAAATAAAACTGACAAAAATGAGGACGGTCTAGATATTTGATTTGTTTAATTTGTATTATAAACAAAAAATATCTATTTCAGTGTTAGCCTGAGTAGTAATACTATTTTCTTGTGCCATGTGGTTTAAAATTACCCTAAAATTTCAAGTTTCAAGTTGAATTGTTTCCACTTGATTGAAAATAACATAATTGAACATAATGTACATGGTAATAGTTATGACAAAAGATAGAGCAATGGAATAATCATATTAAAGTACGATAGATACATTGACAAGACTAAATTAAGTGCGGGATCTACTAAAAAGCAAAGCTTGTATTATGTAGGTCCCAATTAATGGTTGTGTATATAAATTAGGATATCTCACTAAACAAAAGTGATAAGATATTTTGAAATTCTCTCGTTTCTTAAAAATTCCCCTTACATCTGGACTACTTTGTATTTATAGTCAAAGGCATTCGTTCTTTAATTTGATTTTAAAAGGTTTATTCAATTTTTTTGTTTTTAATATGATTATTTTTTCCAGTAACTGATATCGAAAAATGTAAACCTAGTTAGTAAATGTAGTAAAGCATGATTTTGAACTGATTTCAAGTACGGTTACAGTAGAAGCACCAACAAAAAATATACGCCATGTTGCGACTAAGTGAAACCAATTTGACCAAACGGATGACTATGTCACAATCTAACCATCACCATCACCTTCCACACACGTACACACACCCAAACACAGACACATCCGACTACCAATATTTAGTCACTCTGTATGGCAAGAAATTTGGTGTATTTTTACAAATCAATGAAGAAAAACAGTGACATAGAATATAATCATTTGTGGCAATGATTGAATTTTATTTAGTTGAATTCATCTTTTCACCATACTTTTCTTATGAACACGCTTATCAAACACACAAGTGCATAGTTATATTTACAAGGTGGTCTAAGTTACATTAATACAAAATATATTTTTATGGAAAAGTCGATACGATCCCATTTAATCAGTGTACAAAAAATATAGGGCCAGCACTATTCTTTCAAAAAGTAACGATGTGCACAATAAAAGAGAATGCATTTATAATAAACCCGTTAATTCCCTGATTCAGTTGATATAAAGGTCATGACAAAATATCACACACAATTTAACAAAAAAGTTGGGTAGAAACTATAATAACGACAACAGCAACCATATAATGAAACGCTATTAAAATGAAGGGAGAACAAAATGTTATTTCCTTATATCAAGGTGACGAAAATAATGGACTGATAATTTTGAAAAGCAGCTGATATCATGAATATAAAAAAGATGGCAAAATGCTCAAGGTATATCCTGTTTATTTGTATACTAAATATATATATATATTGAATAAGGCAGACTAATGGAACATGGTTGCTACTTCGAGTTTCACGCCTTGTGAGCGATCATCAGGCAACTGCATGGTAGCATTCTACAACCTTGGTGCAAATACGTTCAAAATAAGACTTAAAGGTATTACAAAGTTTTGGTATGGGGTCATGAATTTGGTTCAAATGAACATATTGGAAACATATGCGTTCCTACAATATTCATTGATCGTTGTCGCGGTTGAAATCGAGTCTAAAGTTATGAAATTATAAATAATACACTCTTTATGTTGTATAGCTCCCTCTCAAGGTCAAGATATTAATTTAGCTATGAAACAATATTTCTTGACTATAATCGACCGATTAGCTATTCCCGTTTGGAAATTATATATCACAACTACATATTCTGAGATTTTCATGGTCGCAGCTTCTATTACACGGAAATAGGCGCTATTTGAAATATATCAAAATTTACCGGGAGCACCGGTAAATTTTTATATTCAATTTTTCTCGAAAACCGAAGTATTTTAGAGGCTATTCTTTTTAGTGCTTATAATACATGCACAGGGGCATCCAAATATATCAAAATTGTAAAGATTCACTATCCACCCAATTTCCAAAATTTCCCAAAACTTTGTATTACCTTTAACTATACAATACAATACGATAAGATTTAGTCATGGGTGAACGGGCTATTGTAATTGCTCTGATACTGCGATGGATTTCTAAACATGAAGGTTATGGGAGGGGGTATCGCAAAATAGTCTCCACCAAGGTGCTAGTACATGAATATTTATTTATTTATGTATAATTTATAGTCTCTTTTGAAGTTTTAGAGGTAGCTGTTTTTGTGCTTCTCATGTCGGAAGGGCTGTAGGTGGTTGTCGTACCTTAGCTTGAACGGGGGCTCGGTGTGTCCAATATATTGCTTAGGGCTTTCTGGGCCTGAGACTCTGGCACAGAAAATAATACGGGGGTAAGGAGCACTATTTTTTTTCTCCCCCGAAAATTTAAAAATCGCGCCGGCCGATAATTCGCTCAGTGGGGAGGGGGACCCATCTCCAAAAACAGGTATATTTTTCCCAGGGGAGGGCCCCCGGGCCCCCTCCCTGGATTCGCCACTGCCTATACCTCTGTTTTATTTGTGCTGCAATCAATGGTATTACATGTACTAGCAAAGAGACATATAAGAACCTCTTGTATAATAAAAAAACGATAAACTAAATTTATTACTAAATTCATTGACATAAACATACGTTATAAAGAATAAAACAAGGTACTAAGGTGACAAGGTGATAATTTACGGATTGTTTAAACATTTGTTGCCAAAAAAAAGCTGCACATTTCAGGGCCTAAACGAAGAGGGTGCTTTACTAATTATTTACATACCCTGGTTGTGCCCATAGAAATTCCTGAAAATTACAATGCTTAATGAACCACATGCAGCAACGTACGTTGAAGCTGAATACCATAGCTATTCATGCAAGAACTAAATCAATGAAAGACTCTCCCCAACTAGGAAATTACTTACCCCCCCCCCCCTCCCCCCGTCTAACTGAACTCAAATGTAACGTTATTAACAAGCATCACACAAAATAACGACACAAAGAAAACACCACTGCACATTATGTTTACCAGCTTTTGTGCGAATTGGACTTTGAACAGATGGCCTAACAAAATAAATGAAATATCAAACAATGAATATGACCCAGCACCTGTTCCTAAGGGCGAACCTATATACAACTCCAGTAATCACAACACACAGCAAACAAACAGAAAGTTCCCTTCAGTGGCGGTACCAGGATTGTACAACAGAAGGGGCACTACAGCAGCAGCAGGCGAGTACAAGAGTATGTTCTCAAGTACCTGCATTTGGAAGTCGAGGAGCCTACCTATTGTGTCCGATCCATTTTCCCTCTGGATTACTGTTCTGCAATTTTATTAAATGTTGGATTGAAACGTATATAACGACTGACCGGGGTGTCATTCATTAAAGAAGATGACCTTCGTTGTAGACGTAATTGCATGAATGTTCATCATCTTCCAGCATCCATGTGTCTCCATGTCTAACGACCAAGGATCCTCGCGTAAAGTTGGATAGTGGAGATAGGTCCGATCGTGTGCGATGCCAGGGTCCGTGCTGCGTCGGAGGTCTTCTCACGGAAGCTCAATCACTCCTGTGATGAAGCAATGTCGGTCATTCCCTTGATCACTGTGCCCCTATATTGCCCCCACATGAGCGCCTCCCCCAGTACATGTAGAATTTTAGGTGTGTGTTCATGAATGTTTATCATCTTCCAGCATTCACGTGTCTCGGTAATCTATATCTAACCGCCACGGAGCCTCGATTGAAGTTGGATAGTGGACAGAGATCCGATCATGTAAGACGCCAAGGACCGTGCTCCGTCGTCGAGGGGCTTCCCACAGTAGGTCAATCTCTGCTGCGACGGTGCAATGTTGTTCCTTGCCTGGATCAACTCTTGGAGGTCATTCAGAAGGGCATCTTTGGCAATGGTAAAGGCAGATGTTGTTCCATTGAACAGCTGAACGAAGACTTGTTGGAAACCCTTTTCTAATTTACTCGACATATTTATGACTGTCAATGAGGCTGGACCATCCACTCGGCTATTATTAAGAGAAGAAATGAAATGAAACTAAGAGTTAAAATGAAGGAGCGGTCCAACTTCAATACCTCCCTCTCTCCTTCTTCCTTTCAGCATCACTCATCATCATCATCATCATCATCATCGATGTTACTATTATTATTATCATTATTATTTTCATTATCATTACTATTGTATTTTGTCCACGTGTTGATCCTTGGCACAATGATGCTTTATGATTGTATGACATTCTTAAACACATTATTTTTCAAAAGGCCATGTGTTATAACCAACGATAGTATATCAAAGTCTCGTGATCGGTTTTGATATTCAATTGCAAGGCTATGCATGTCTTTTGATAGTGTGAATGAGCATAATTTCCCCAAAGAGAAAACAGGGTTTATTATCCAGAAGGTCCACAATTTTGAAAAACTAAACGTAGTTCTTTTTCGTTTCGGAATATAATGAACGTGGCTATTACATTTTCCAAATTATAAATACAAGGATTTGGATCCTTCGGAAAAATGTATCTTCAGTAGCCTGTACCTTCAGAAAAACAACATGTTTTATGTAACCGAACAAACTACATACCTTGAGGCGAAGTCGGTTTTTAGGTCCACTCCGTTGTAATTCCGCAACAAGAAATCAAGGGATATTTGCAGACTTGGTGAATTTAAATTTTCATTGACGAAGATAAGTGTTCTGCTAGAGAGTTGGTTCGGTTTAACACGTACGACCGTAGAAAACTTGATAGAAAATGACTCATACACGCAGATTGACTAGATGCAATTTCAAAATAGCGCCTGGGAAATCCCCATTGTCCAAAACGGGGCAATAGGGACTTTAAGATTTTCTGGGGATTTTCTGGGGGATTTTCTGGGGGGGGGGGGGGGGGGAAGGGGACACATTTTTTTTTTTTGGGGGGGTCTCGAAATTTGAAAATTTGACATTTTGCTCCGTTGGGGGGGGGCTAAAGTCAGCTTTTTTAGGTCAACCATGGGAATTTTTTTTAAATTTTTTTAAATTTTTGTTATAAAAAAAAAAAAAAAAAAAAAAAAAATCCAAAAGGGGGGGGGGGGGGGGTTTAGAGAAATTTAGGGGGGGTTTACACAAATTATATTACCAAATTACCAAATATATTACCCCCCCCCCCCCCCCCCCCCTGTGTACGCGCCTGCGTGTGATGTCCATTCAAGGCAGTGCATTAAAAGGACGTCGATCGTAGCAATCCCCATTGTCTTCGTGCGAATCTAAAAGTCCCTAATGTTTAGTCTGCAGAACGGGCCTGCAGTGAAATTGCATTGGAAATTCAAGATCTACGCATTTTTTTTAACGGTACAGGTTCATCATAAATAAACATAGCAAAAACCTTACATGCTTGCTCTGCCTAGTTAGACGTAAGCTGAAAGCTCTTGAAAATGTAAATGAAATACGCTAAGTGCGACATTAGAGCCTGTGTTTGCAGACTATTTGGTTGGAATCCAGATGGGGGGAACCCCCTTACAGACCTGCTCTTTCGCAATGTTTGTTATTGGACGCACTTCGTTATATTCGTTCGTCATCCAGGTTACCCGCCAGGTTACTGGGGCTAAACAACATTACATATTGAAGTTTACCGCGAAATCATTCAAGCAACGGGCAGGAGCAGGGCAAATGCAGCGTTTAGAACTGTGTGATCAACATATAGCCTGATTTTTTAACAAAACATCGTTTGACAACTTCGATCACCAGTTTGATGTCTCACTTTGGTACTCTATACAGAGCTTTAATAGTATTTCAGTTAGTTAGTGACGTTGAGAGAAAGAGATAGCGACTTGTTGCAACATGCAAAGTTTAGGATAAGAGAGAGAGAGAGAGAGAGAGAGAAAGAGAGAGAGAGAGAGAGAGAGAGAGAGAGAGGAAAAAAACCACAATACAATAACAAACACAATATATTCCACTGCACTCAACAGTACCCTACACGTACATACGGTCCATGTTAGATTGCATTCTATGCAAATCATTCATTAAATCTGAATAAATGAAGTTCTCAATTTCATGGACCACGTAAACGTCAGTGCAAGCTCTTGGCCAAGTTCTTTCATTTAGGTACTTCAATGCACATCTATAAAGGAAATATGAATTTTATGAAATGGCGAATACTTGTTTGCTGATTACGCGAACTTTTGTATTTCCCATTGCGACCCTTTCCATCAAAATAAAATATAAGACTGTTTTAGGCAGGGGCGGATCTAGC